>BQNB010033413.1:0-38510 GCA_026074375.1 Tanacetum coccineum
CAAAAATACTAAAAAAATTTCGAATTTTTACGTTACTTGATGTGAGGGTTGCGAAGACTTCACATGAAGTTTTACAATCTCCTAGGCAGTGTACCTAATCGTTGCAATGTAGTATAAGCAAGACTCGAGGGTTGTTATCTTTCTCTAGGGGAATATGTTTGGAAGGCTTGATCACAGTCTAACAGAATTCTAGAGGTTGAGAGAAGATTCTTTTTGTGTTTTTATATTTTATGAATGTAGGTAAATCTATGGTTTGAGAGGTTGGTTTCTTTAACTAACTATTAAACTAATTTATAATCTATGCTACTGGTGATAACTTTTATGATAAGTAAATGTATTTACCTAATCATACACTACTCCTCAGATTGCTTCTCCTAGATCTGTTGCTTTGTCACACTTGTGATGATATGTGTAAGTATTTCCTATGTCATGAACGGATTACACAAAGCCGCCGTCTATTTAATATTTTGTTAAGGCAACACACAAGTAAAGTAGTATGAAGACTATTACAAGGCCCCTAAGAGTATATTAAATGCATGTGAAATAACTTAAGAGGGATCAACCATATTAGGGGTAAGGTAGTATGAAGACTGTTACCTATGGTATCCTTTCTACACTACTCGTGTTTCCCTAGACGTCTATGCTAATTTAATATCTTATGGCTAGTTTTCAAGATCCTAACACGCACATCCATCAACAAGAAGCAACATCAAAAGGATCTACAACCTAAGTTTCATGCAATCATAAGTAAATACAAAGGAGAGATAAGCCTAGCATGTTAAAAATAAAGCAAGAACATAAATCAATCCCACAACACATAGACATATTAAATGATTAATGATAAATAATCTTACTTGATTAAAACATGGATTAAAGGTAGTTACAATAGGTTTTTGAGGACCAAAAAACGACCTTAAAAGCTGTTGGAATGACTAGGGTTTGTCTCCTTATAATTATACAAAGTTACACACCTTAAAACCCTAATTTTGGTTTTATATATATAGGAAAATCGTTGCGACGATGTCGCTTTGAAGTCCTGACTCCGTCGCTACGTAGATGATTATAGATCCTCTTTAAGTCGGCCACGCCTTGATGCCGTCACTAGATTTCTGACGTCGTCACCAGATAGATCACGACGGCGTCGCTTTATGCTTGCAACGCCATCTCCACGTACTGTATGCTTAAATCTTCAAGAGATTTGGTGTAGGTCCGTAATCTTGTCTGTTTCTTCTCTAAATGAGCCCAAGACACGTGTATTTCCTCCAAAAGCCATCCAAGTGCTAAAAACCTAAAAACAAACGATTAAGCACATAATCTGGGCATATTTGCATGATTTAGGAGGTTAAATGACCATGAAATAGTATATAAAATGACACCTCATCAGATACCCATACACTTGGGATTTGCTTATCCTCAAGCAAATGGGCTTTTCTACCTAGACAATAGCAATATTGGGGTCATTTAACCTACTCTTTAAAAGTATTTTACAACACAAACTTCTAGACTTCATAATTAAACGCACGGAAAGTATATACTAGCACCTCACATAAGTGTTTAAGATTTTCTCTTTCTCTTGGTTGTATAATAAATTATAACATAATGGGAAAACGGAAAATCAACACTCATTACATGTCATAGTATATAAATTACCATAGGCTTGGTAAAGGATCAAACCTTCACCGCTAGGAGCAAGTATTATTCATTACTATCTAAGAGGTCTTTTATAGGGTTGTGGGGTGTAGGTGTAAGATAACATTAACGGACATGAAAACAGATGAGATACATTTGGGGAGTGAGTTTTGGGTGAATTTGGAGTGCAAGGGTTAGCTAATTATTTATACAAATACACGTTGGTTTTGTTGCTAAGCCAAAGACTCAAACAAAATATACAAACTCTACAAAACTCAACATCAATCTCTTTATTTTTCTTTCTTAGACTCTATATAAACATAAGCAAATGGCAGCACGTACATTTTTTACTTTTTTATATATTTTTTTAATTCTTTTCTTTCCTTTTTCTCATTTTTTTCATACACTTTTGCTCTGCAATAGCTTAAACATATAATACATCATGGGGGCTTATAGATACACCCCTATACTTGAACTTTTACATACTCGATATTTACAATCTAACTAATGACCCGATTTGAGGTGGATCAAAATAACATGGAGCTTATTGAGCTCTATTGGGGGTAATAAGTTACTTCTTCCCCATTTCTTTATAAGATGAATACTACCATGAATTCCAATCGACCCAAAACAGTATTTACAAGGATAAGGACTTAGCAATCGTGTACTTAAATAATTAACTTGCGTTAAAACAATAATGTGCTAAAAGTGAGTACATACAAGGTAGGCTAAGGCGATTTGGGTGTAACAATTGGTTCAAGGGTAACAATGCTCTTCATTAATAGTCTGGCTTAACCAGAAAATTACGAGAACGGTTAAGTACTAGGGGTAATCCAGACACTAAAAATAGTGCAAGGCAAGGGTGGTAAGGATAAGTTTATATGATCGAAGTGACCAAATAACAATTTACAGGTTTAAAACAAGGTTTAATCCTGTGCCATCTATCTAGAAAATCCTGATACTTTACTAGTGCGATCAGTCGGGATGCAATCAATAAAACAAGTTCAAGAATTAAATATACACCGATACACTCATAGAATTTAATACCGATACCAATGCTCCAGAAAAGGTAACAAAAGACCATACTACACATCCACACACGAATAGACAATATACGTACATTCGAACCTAACTGAGAAAGCTAAAGATATAAATTATCTTGGGTATCAATAATGGATACCCGAATTCCAAAGATCCTAAATTCAGAACCTCACATTTTTGGGGTGGAATTCTGAGGGTTTTTGTGCTAGTCATACACATTTCTATCCATGAAACGCTATTAATACTCGGTTTTAGTTTGTATGTGCCGTAATTTTTTTTAATTTGGGTCAAAATTACCTTTTTATGTTATGTTTTGATATATTACCCATCATTTTAAGGACAAACTAAATGGCAATTGAAGGAATAGTTTCTAAGGCTTATATTCCCCCTACACTTAAGTTGAACATTGTCCCCAATGTTCTATAGAAGTACCCGTAAAAATGAATAAAGGGAAAAGAAAACAAGTAAAAGAAACTAGTACTCCCTTAGTTTGCTCAATAATGGAGATGAAACATGCGATAACTGGTTAAATCGTCCTCCAAGAATCTTCTAATGAAACTTCCTAAGAACTTCCAAGCTTCTTCTTATCAAATATAACCTGTAATCAAAGATAAAGACAACTATACCAAGAAAAAAATCAACAGGATAGATATATATACAACAAGAATTTAGGGTTTTGACTCTATGAAAGCAGTAAAGATAGGATGAGAGTAATGATGTAATCATAGGTTTAAGCAGGTTTATAAAAGAATTAAAAATTTTAAATATTACACATTCTATTTTTCAAAAATACTTGAAAATTCTTGAATCTTCACATTGCTGAAGACGCGACGCCCTCAGGTTTTAATCCCAATGCCGTCTCCAAGCATTGTGAAGATTTCTTCTTTGTTTTTAATGAGAAATTTCTTGCACGTAATTTTATTAGTTATTTCCTGTCAAAATTACTGCATGAAACCTGGCATTAGTCAATACAATCATATGACTCGAAACTGACACGAATTAATCTAAATAATTTATTTATTATGTTTGAATTTGGTTCTTATAAACCGGATATATCCCCCTATACTTATTTTATGCAAAATACCTGATTGTGTCATTGTGTGGTGTTAATTTTATGATTTCAAGTTTTCAATATACATTTTGCCGACTTAACCAAAAACAACACTTTAACGGGCAGTTTACCCGGTCGGTGGTAGATTCGTGGTAAGTAGGGTGTCGATCACTAAGAGCGAGAAACACTTTCAATTTATTAATACTTTGGTTTTTTCTATTCTAAGTTAGTCTAATCTATGCTAAACCTATGCTAAACCTATGTTAATCCTAAATCTAATGGATAGGGAGGTTTTCAGCCTGAGACTGACACATGTTTTATGGTGACTAAAATCAACCTAAGACACTAAAACACGCACAAGCAAATTAACAGAAAATAAAAGAGCGGTCTAGCCAAATATAAGAAAACTGTATTAACCATTATTAATCCAATCAGAATGTTGGTTTGTTTATTTAGTGCAATGATTACTTATCTCGAGGCTTAAGATTAAGGCGGTACTTCTTCCTTAACCCTAGATACGTAGAATTCTGTCACAGTTAAATGCATCCGCATAAAGCATCCTTATTTGCTGATTATAATCTATCTTAGGGATTAAAGCAATGGTGATCTTGTTAAACCCTAGCTCATAGAGACTTTACATACTTACTGCTTAATGGAAATTCATGCACCAGTAGTCCACTAACCAAATCTTTACCAATTAATCGAGAACATACTCATTGATCCTTGGGTCACCTGCAAGTCCAGCTAAGCTCACAATCTAAGGGCAAAGATAGGTCGTTATTTGTGATCATATTGGTCTAGATGTATAAATCACTATATGGAGAGCTATCCCAACATCTAGATTACTTGGTCCATATCACTAGACCCAGTTGAATGATAGGTTGCATAATTAAGCACGTAAACAAGTATAAATTGATAAACATAAATAACCAATTAACGATAAATTAAGAAATCGAAATAAACAATCCAAACATTCAGATCTTCATAATAATGGCTAATACCCGAAGGTATTAGCCTTCAAACGTCATAATCAATACAAGAGTAATAATTTAGCCAAGGTAAACTAACCGAGTTAACGAATGATACCAAAAACTAAACGATTACAAGAGTATATGAGATTACAAGTTGTTTACTATTGAATTAATCATGTTGTAAGACCTCTGCTGCTCTTCTTCTTGATAACATCAAATATTTAATACTTTTTCATATCAAATTCCCATGTTTATTGCACTGCTTTATGTCATTTTGATACTTAATTCGTTTATATTCTGTATTTTAGGTAATTTTGGCAATCGAACAGAAAAGATGCAGAAAAACGGCTTTTTATAACAAAATCCGCATTATTCATGAGTTACGGCATAATTGATAACATGATTAAGCCATAACCAGTTATTACATGTGAAATTATGCTGACGATGAAGTTACGGCATAACGACAACAAGAGTTACGCCGTAATTTATCACTTATTACGAAGATTTGGAAGATCAATTAATTATTATGAAGATTCGATGCTGACGAGGCTTTACGCGTAACATCTAATATGGTTATGCCGTAATATTTTATTATGAAAATTATATGGTTGCTGACTAAGGGGTACGGCACAACGAGATTTTTAATTACGCCGTAACCCACATTATCTCTTAAAGAAGGAAAGCCGCGTCAGAAGTGTTACGGCGTAGGCAAGTATTGGGTTACGCCGTAATGTGTGACTCATCACAGGGATGAAAATAGTACAAAATATTAAAAAGTTTCACTTCTCGCCATGAAGTTCAAGGGCCGAAGTCATACATTACCCAAACCTATATTTTACTATAAATATGACTTATTAGAATGATTTTATTCATTCATTCATTGGTGGAGCCTCCTGGTGTGCGACGAACAAAAGAAGGAGAAAGATAGAGCAACGTTAACCACTTGCTTGATTCGGGTATAGGCGAACCCCGATGGGGTTTCCACCACGGGATCCAACTAAAGACCGGGAGCATTATTTCAAGCATGATCTGTACATGATTACCCTCAACAATTAAACATTTGATATCAATTATTAATTTATAATAATTATATTTGAGGTCTCGGCTTAATTATGTTGATGCTTGATATTTAGTTATGTATAATCTTTATACTCTTGCATATAATTTATTAAATATTCCTTGGTTTAATTATTTTTCATATCATTGTCTCACAATTGTTTCATTAGATCTTCCTTGACTATTGTGTAACTTGAGTTTGGTAGTACGGGTGGTTTTTGACCTAGCTTAACCCATAATTAGATTATCTAGTCAATATGGGATCCAATGGGTACTAGGGAGGATCACAAACTCCTTACCTGGTGTAGGAACTAACCGGTCATCACACTTATCACTTAATATACTTAAAAAGCATAGGAACTCTTTTAAAGAGGGTTAATATCTTTATATATTATTAGATATGTTTTGGGAATAGTTAGGATTAATCACTGCAACCTGGATAAACTACCTCCAAAGATCTGTATTGGGACAGATTTCGGAATCGCAATGAGTATAGGTATGGACTATATATTCAAATTTCAAGTCTATCGACCTTAGAAACCACTAATAAAACAAGAATTAGACAATGCACTTAGAGATCAAGTGATAATTCAACCTTGGATATTTAATTAAGTTAAATGGGTTCATCTTCTTAGTAGTTTTCCACTATACCAATTCCATTGATTGAATAAAACTAGTTTAATTCCTTTCATTTATTCTCTTAAAACTTAATCACTAAAACAGCTTTAAAAATGTGACACTTTAAACTCAAATTTATTTCCACCCTTTAGCTCTTAGGACGACCTTGGATTTACCAAAACTACACTACTCACGATTGGGTTCTCTACCCGTTAGTGCGTTTCTAAGGTGAAACGAGTTTTATAAATTTAAAACTTGGTAAATAAATATTTAAGAGAAAATACGCATCAAGTTTTTAGCGCCGTTGCCGGGGAGCTAATTAGGTTTTAAATTTGAGTTTTGTATATATTTTATTTCAGTATTTGTTTCCTGGTAATTGCATAATCTACTGTTATCTCTTGTTTGATTTTCAAGAAACATGGAAATGGAGCCTGACATTGAGAACATGATGATAAGCGAGTACCTTAAGTATAAAGCTGCGAAAGAAAGGAGATTATGGGATGATGTTCGATCCAGAAGGAGTCCAACAAATTATAATGAGGCGGATGTTGGCTCTTTTCACCGGAATAAGAGTAAGACTTTTAGCTATTCGTACTCTCATAACTTAACTCCTCCACACCCTTGTTTCCTAGCTTTTCAACCCTATCCTAAGGATTATTTTGTGTCTACTAATGAGAGAAACGATGTAGAGATTGAAAATATGTCTATAGCAGATTATAATCTATACGTTGCTAAACGAAGCTTAGGAATGAATCCACTCAGTAATCATTCGTATGGTTTCACACCTTAATTTTTCGCTCAACCACCACATGCACCTAACACTAGTAAGAAGGATTCTGACTTTGATAAAATCTTAGATAACTTATTTAGAACAGGAGCTGAAAACATAAAGCGAATGGGGCATTATATAGTTCAGGATAGTATTTAGGAACAGAATGATGATTCAGAGGAAGATCAGGAGGAAGATGGTGATGATGAGGATACTTTTGATATGTTGGATATTACAATCGAGGATGTTGAACGGATTAGGAAATTTTTTAACGTCCCTGATAAAATAGATGAAATAGTACAACCTGTAATACCAGAACCCATTCACACCACACCACCTAATGATGATTATGTAGCATCGGCTACTAAATCAATTTTGGATGAACCTTTGGAAGAATTTAATGACGAGATCTTAAATGTAGCCACGATTGATGAAGAGGCTGATTTTAATCCTACTAAGGATCTAGAAGAGCTTGAAAGACTTGTAGCTATGAGACCTTAATCAAAAGTTACAAAAATTCAAGTGCATTCAGTTATCATTAATACCGAGCCCTTCATTCATACTCAACTAATGAGTCCTTTATATGGAGTGTTTAAAACATCTAAACCATGTAAGATAGATAGCGACATTATATCTCTTAGAAGGTATGCTTTTTATTCATCATTTCCCTATCATGTAGCTTACTTACACCCTAAGGGTGTCTATTGCTACTTTCACCCACACTTGATCCCAAGTGAAGGATGGACACCTGGTTACCTAGTAAATAAGGGTGGAGTCAAGCTAGAGACTCAAACAAAAACAAGCGCTTCATGGGAGGCACTCCATGCCTATATTTTAATTTATGTTTTGTCTTATTTCATTTCAATTTTTGCATATTAGTGGGTTTGTATGTTTCTTACTTGGTTTTGCAAGAGTTTAACAGCAAGGGGATGGAATTTAAGGTCTCATGGACTCGTTTTATGTGGTTAATTGGTTGCTAAACTACGAGAGGTTACGGCGTAACTTTTATGGTTACGGCGTAATCAATGTTGTTACGGCATAATGATTTCTATGATTACGCCGTAACTTGATCTAATAAAATTTTCAAAAATTGGCAACCAAGTCATTACGGCGTAACTCATTCCATGGTTACACCGTAATCCCTTCCTGCAAATCATTAAATCGTTTGAAATTTTACAAAACCGCGTATATTGGTAAACGAACTTTGTGGGTATGTTCTCTGGAAATCCTCACGAGACTTCACTCGTCCACATAGGCCACCAAGTGGTTTAAAAGGCTTGTTGCATATGCTAAATGCAACCGTGATTCCTATGAAAGTGAGTTAGGATTGTATTTCTTGTATCATTATCCTATACATTTCGTACTATTATGCTTTTATCCAGATTTATGCTTTTGGTATTAGTCTTTCTTGCAGTTATTCAAGTAATGCACATGATGTGGTGCTAGGATACTAATCGAGCAGCAAGGAAGCATCTTGAACCGTCCTAGTTGAATGCTATACAAGATCATGAAAAGGTCGCCTGTGATGGTGGATGTTGCTCAAAAAAGAAGACTTGGAGCATTGCTTTAAGCATGTTGTCTCATCATATCACCGAGGAAATCCAGGGGAGTAATCCGTTCCATTTCTAACCCTTCCTATTTAAATTTTATATGCTTATGTTTGACTCAAGTGGGGGGAAGGGATTAGAAATAAACACCCATTTGATTATACTTGCCTTTATTTTTCTAGTTTATTTTGAAAAATGTTTCATTAATAAAATTTTGACATGTTTTTCATTACTTAACTAGTTAAGACTATACTGAGCACACCTACCTTATAATTCCATTATGTGAGGATAAGCCTTTCCGTTTTCCCCTTATACATAAATTCATTAAAAATGAGTGTGCCGGTGGCTGTAGTAGACTTTAGAACTTGGCCTGGTATATCTTTTCGAGACCACAATAATGAGCATTGCACCTAGTGTAATCGGTGTAACTATGATAAAAGGCAATTTTAGGATTAACCCCAAATAGCCCATCCATGTTATGTTTGTGTATATTGACTTTTCACACTGATTAGTCAACCCCCTGTTAAACCCCTTGTTGCACTCATCTTTAGTGCAAGATACCCCTAGTACAACCTGCTGAGCCTTTCCTTTCATTTTGTAACCCAATATATGTTGTTTCGTTACACCTATCGCCTTAGCCTATCCTGTAGTTTCTTAGTCCATGATCGGGGAGTTGCTGGTTAATTTTGGGTTTCACTGGTGGAAGTTGCGGGTTAAGATAGAGGGTATTTGAAGAAAAGATGGGGTTTGAAGACAGTTGATCTCAAGTGGGGGGACGTTCATGTATATATGTATCTGTAATGTGATTCATTGTATCCTTGTCTTGCATCAAAATAATAATAATAATAATAATAATAATAATAAAGAGCATGCAAGCAAGTGTTTATTAGTCAGCTTATATGTCGTATAGTGATAGTATTTCTGCCTTGTCCAGCTGGCGATGATTCCATCTTTCACGGGTAGTTCTATCTCTCCTTTCTATTATAAGTTTATTTGTACAATGAGGGCATTGTATAACTCAAGTGGGGGGAAGGGAGATAGAAATGAGGTATTTGGTAAGATTATGTGCTATTTTGGCCCAAATTTTCAATTTTTTTTAGCACATAATCATTGATAATGAAGGCCGAGTTAATGCGTCACACTACATTTCATACACATTAACTTGTGTATTATGAAGACCCCTTGACTCCTAACCCTTGTTTTTACCTTATGGGATTTGAATGCGACCAGTGACGGGGAGATTATGGACTTAGGAAACTATTTGTTTTGTGTTTTTATTTAACAACAATTAAATGTGCATCCTATGCCTTTATCCTACCCTATATTATTCTCTGTCCTAACCCGTTGTTAAATACAAATGAGGATGAGATCGAATCACGCATATCTATTCTGTCGTTACGGCCATGTATGTGTAATTTAGCCACCTTGTTGGTGTGGTACATTGGGTAAAAGATTATTTGAATGATCAAAACCCCGTAAGCCTTTGTGTTGTGTTAACCCATTTGCCTTTTTGAACAGTTGCATCTAGACTCTAGTGGAGAAGCTTAGTATCCTGGCCAAGCTTATGATAGAATACTCGCCATGACTGAGAAGTTGAGTGATCATCAAAAATGGAACACATAGATTAGTGAGAGTATGAGTGTGATTCATTTTGTGAGGTGCTCAGTTTAGAATTTTTTAGCATAAGTGATTTATAAATTCATATCTTCCTGGATAACTAGGGAGATATCTTTCTGAGAATTATTTAAAAGGTTCTACTTGAGGGCAAGTAGAAGTCAAGTGGAGGGATATTTGATAAAATCAAATATTTAATACTTTTTCATATCAAATTCCCATGTTTATTGCACTGCTTTATGTCATTTTGATACTTAATTCGTTTATATTTTTATTTTAGGTAATTTTGGCAATGGAACGGAAAAGAATACAGAAAACGGCTTTTTATATCAAATCTCGCATTAAACATGGAGATTACGACGTAATTGTAATAATATGATTAACGTCCGTAACCATTTATTCCTATGTGAAATTTATGCTGATTATGAAGTTACGCGTAACGACAACAAGAGGGTACGCCGTAATTGATCACTTATTACAAAAAGATTTAGTAAGATCAATTAGTCTATTTACAAAGAATCGGATGCTGACGATGCTTACGGCGTAACATCCAAATATGGTTACGTCGTTATCCTTAAAATTATGGAAATTATATGGTTGCTGACTAAGGTTAACGGCGCAACGAGATTTTTAATTTACGCCGTAACCAACATTATCTCTTAAAAAGAAGAAAGCCGCGTCCAAGGGTCTATGCGTAGACAAGTTATTCGTTACCCGTAATGTGTGACTCATCACAGGAGAAAATTGTACAAATATTAAAAATTTTTTACTTTCTCACCATGAAGTTCAACGGGCTAAGTCGTACATTACCCAAACCTATATTTTACTATAAATCTGACAAATTAGAATGAATTTTATCATTCAATTTCATAAGTGTGGAGCCTCCAAGGTGTGCTACGAACAAAAGAAGGAGAAAAAGAAAGAGCAAGCCTACCTCGTTCTTGATTCGTTATAGGGCATCCCCAAACCCCCATCGGTGGTTTGGCCACGAGACCAATAGAAGATCATGAGCATTAATTTCAAGCATGATTTAGGAACATGATTCCTCAACAATTACAAGTTTGATTTCACTTATTATTTTTAAATAAATTTATTTGGGCTCGGCTTAGTTTGTTGATGCTTATATTTATTATTATTAATTATACTCTTGTCATTTAATTTATTAATTATACCATGGTTAATTATTTTTGATCTCTTTGCCTCACATTGTTTTCATTATATTTCCTGACTGCATCGTGAAACCCTGGGTTTTGGTACTACGGGTGGTTTGGACCTAGCGTTCCCTATAATTAGATAATCTAGTCAATATGGGATCCAAGGTAATAGGGAGGATCAACTAACTCCTTACCTGGTGTAGAAAACTAACCTCTCACACACACTTATCATCACTTAATATACTTAAAAAGCAACAGGAACTCTTTCTAAGGAGGGTTAAAATCGTTATAGATTATTAGATATGTTTTTGGGAATAGTTTGGGATTAATCACGGCATCCTGGATAACCAGCCTCCCAATGATTTCGACTAATTCGAAATCGCATGGAGTATAGGGAAAGCTATATATGCATATTCAAGTCTATCGACCTTAGAAACCACTAATAAAACAAGAATTAGACATTGCACTTGAGATCAAGATAATTTAACCTTGGATATTTAATTAAGTTAAATGGGTTCATCTTCTTAGTAGTTTTCCACTATACCAATTCCATTGATTGAATAAAACCAGTTTAATTCCTTTCATTTATTCTCTTAAAACTTAATCTCTAAAACAGCTTTAAAACGTGACACTTTAAACTCATATTTATTTCCACCCTTTAGCTCTTGGGACGACCTTGGATTTACCAAAACTACACTACTCATGATCGGGTTCTCTGCCCGTTAGTGTGTTTGTAAGGTGAAACAAGTTTTATAAATTTAAGACTTGGTAAATAAAAATTTAAAAGAAAATACGCACCACTTCTCCTCTGAAAATCGACTTTTGCGGTTTAGGTATCGAAAATATGATTTAGCACACTTAAAACTCATTTTTGAGTTTTCTATTTATAAGGTCTAGAAAAAGGTCGATACGGTGTATTGAGGATTTCTTAGAGTAGGGACCACGTTTGATATCTTCCAGAATATTTTATTTCCATATGGCTTGAATACGGCGTATTGGTCTTCCTGGATATGTCGTATTGGATCTTGTTTCTTTCGTGGTCTTTGGTGAAGTACAGGAACATATATGCCGTATCTTCCTTGATGGATATGGCGTATTGGTTATCAGAACAGTAATCTTTAAATATCCTTGTTTAAGCTCTAGAATGCGTGCCTTTTAGTTAACTTTCACCAAGTATTCCATAATTACTACAATTCTCAAATACAAATGATTAAGTAACAATTCTTTGCAATAATTATACAAAATAGGTTATTTACATGGGATAAATGATACTATAAAAGTGATGTTATTTGATGTCATCAAATATCCCCCCACATGAATCCTACTTGTCCTCAAGTAGCCTTTAGAAGTTTAAAAAATGTATCCCTAAGGATATTTTACGTTAAATCATTTATTTGATCTATCACAATTACACAACCAAACACCTTACGAAATAGGAAGATGAAAACACTCAAATCACTCAACTAATCTATGTGGTAACATGTAACTAATTCGCTCAATTGCTCGGTCATGACGAGTATTCTATCATAGGCTTGGCAAGGATACACATCTCCACCACT
Source organism: Tanacetum coccineum (assembly GCA_026074375.1). Taxonomy (NCBI): domain Eukaryota; kingdom Viridiplantae; phylum Streptophyta; class Magnoliopsida; order Asterales; family Asteraceae; genus Tanacetum; species Tanacetum coccineum. The sequence goes on from BQNB010033413.1 coordinate 13,010, forward strand.
AGAGCTAAGGAGTAACAAGTTTATAAAGGTAAAATGGGTTTTTATTATAAGGCTTAGGGTTGATCACTCTACAATCTTTCACCAAAAGTACCACACCAACAAGGCAGCTGAAGAAGCCACATATACATGGCCATAAGGACAGATTAGACATGTGTGTTCGATCACATCTTATTCGTGTTTAGGCCAAAGGGTTAGGATGAAGACGATATAGTCGTAGGATTTTCTTAACTTTCATCCAATAGTAACTAAACCAACAAGCCAGTTGGGACATGCATACTTGGCCGTAAGACGAATAAAGATGCTTTGCTGTTACAAATCCTCATTAGGTTAAAACCCCATGGTTAAATGATTAGGAAAGGGAATTAAATTGTTGTTAAATAAAAATTATGAAACAAATTAGACTAGGTCCAAGATATATGTTGTTAGACACTTTTTCCCGACCGTTACCATGATTAAGACACAACTATTTACAAACGTCTGATTTAGGATCGACAACTACAACCTAAGTTGGCGCTTTTCCGTAATGTTCAACTTTCCCAATCTACCATTCTTTACCACACTTTTAAAGACAAGTGGCGATATCTACCACTTTATAAAATACTTTACATCGTTGACTTATAGGACGTATCAATGAATAATCGACCCTTCATATAATTCCTTCGGTATAAGCTTTTGCAAAACGATTATCTCCAAACTTTCCTCCTCTTTTTTGTTGCAATCTTCTAATTTTTTCAATTTTTTTCACTATACTATACTATGAAACTTGGTGTAATTTCATCATCTTCCCGATCATAATAACTCCGGATAATTCCTTCGATATTTCTTCATTCTTCGGACTTACCAATAATTGTGTTGGTAGTAAAAATACATTAGTTTTGACTATTTTATACATTCTCATTTGCAATGTGCAAATTTCTTCTCAACCGTACCAAAGATAGCAAATTGACACAAGACTCAGGAAATACATACTTTACACTTTAAGCAACTAGCAACCGATAAATAGACTTAATCTAACAGGGTAGGCTAAGGTGTAACGAAATGAATAGTTGATGTAATTCCTAAAGGATTGGCTCTATTGGTTTTTCTAGAGGTATCTTACTCTTAAGATGAGAGTAAATAAAGGGTTTATACAGAGATTTAACTAACCAGTGTAGTTAGTTAATAAAACAACATATAAAGGCTTTTTGGGTGTAATCCTAGAAATTTACCAATTTAAACAAGTTACTCTATCTAAATCCATAGTACTCATTATTGTGGTCTCGAATAGATATACCAAGCCAAGTTTTAAAGTCTACAACATCACCGGCACACTCATATTTTTGTGGAATTTGAGTAAACATTTGGAAACGGATAAGGCTAAATCCTTACAATATCTAATAAGGGTTATTATGTGCAGGTTATGTATCAAGTGATTTCACAAAAGTATGCTTGAATTTTTTTTAAATTTGAGCATAATTTAAGCATTTTAGTGAAAAATAGGACAAGTATACATTCTAATTCCCATCCCCCCACTTGAATTATACAACGTCCTCGTTGTATAGATAAAACATTAAAAATGGGAATTAAATGAAATTAGAATGAGAAACTCCCTGGATATTTTGCTCGGTAGATTCTCCAAGTTGAGTTTATGAGCAAGATTATGTTGAACAACCATCTTGAAGTTTTAAGACTCCAACACTTTCAGATTTACAAATTGTAGATACTTCACCAACATTGTCGATTTCTTTTTCAGCGAGGTCCTGTGCAAAATATAAGAAAAACATGCAAAATCGTATCTCGGGTATCTACGGTTAATTGAAAAGTGCATAAAAATAAATGACTGATAACGTCCATATATTCAATACGTCGTATGGTATGGAGCGGATACGCCGTATTGATGTCTGGGAAGACAGACTCAATAAAATTAAATAACAATCCAGGTTGTTTCTGTTAGCCCTAAAATATGGTGACTAATCCGAAATTACATTATGTAGGATCCCGTAACACTTCACTTCAATATAACTCTCACGTAATCGGAATAGAAATAAAGGAGGTGAGTTGTTTTAGAGTTTAGAGAGAGAAAGAGGAGAGAGAAATGAGCGAGAAAAGAGAATAGATATATGTAGACTATTTTCAAACAATGAACAACTTACTTTCCAAGTGGAAATGTTCCTTATTATACCCCCGCAATAAAAAGTGTACGCGCGAAGTGGAATTAACTTTTAACTAGGACCTCGGGCTCGGGTTTTGCTTGGGAATATTAATCCTCGGAAATTATACATTATTAGATTAACTAATCGATCCCAAATTTCCGATTTTTAATCCTTATTACAAACAATTAACCTATCATTATAGACCGATTAAGCTCCATCGTTAGAGTGACGAGGCTTCCTTGTTCGACTCAATTAAATTGAGGGATAACAGTTTCCAGAGAAGCACTTTTGTGTACAACGAAGTCTTTAAGTTAGACTTTTTCTTCAGCTTCCACACTCTTGTAAACACTCTCTCTTCTCAATTCTGCTCTTGATTTGGATAGCGTGCTTGGTTCCATAACATACATCATGAACTATGGTGCTGAACTTACTACCAGTCTTTGTTCTATCATGCATAAACAAATCAAAATCATCATACCATAATATATACATCAAAAGATAAGTAGTTTTTAGTTTAGGTACATCATGATATGAATAAATGTATAAAAGATAGAAACAAAAGATGAGGGATAAAGAGATCATGGGTCTGGCTGAATGGGAGCTGCGGAAGGTGCTGACACCGTCGGTCCTCTGTCTGGTGCACCTTTGGTACTCTACCGGTGACTCAGAATATCTTGTGTAAGTCACACCGGCCCTGTACATCATCCATGAGAGGCTAGTGACAGTCCACGTAGTGAACCTGGAGAGGTCACGAGTCATGCTATCCAGCACCTCTCTCTGACCCTAAAGTACCTCGCACATACCATGTACCTCCTCCTCTAATCAGAAAATCCTCTCACCTTGAGTCCTAGGTGGCGGTGGCACAACCTGAGGCATCTCTTCATCCTCATTACCACCTCCTGGTGCTACCGAGGCCTCCTCATCAACTCCTCCTGTATTACCCTCCTGCCTAGCAAGTCCTGCAGGTACCCAGGCCTAAGTATCATCAAACTTTATGCATATTTGTAGCCTCACCAACTCGGCCATATCTATAACAGAGAGGTCTTGCACAATCATCGTCAACCCTATCGCATACTCATACTGAAAGTTAATCCAAAATGCTCTGTAGGGACGGGCAACAAACTGGTACCACCGGATTCTTCGCACCCTGCTTACTCCCTGTGAGCGAACAACCTCAATACTAGCCAATAGATAGGGACATTGGACCGAGCCTAAATTGTCCTTCCTCTCAGATAATAAATATATCAGTCATGTCACCTTTTCAGGTGCCTGACTCCTTCCCTTGCGATACTACAGGTGATGTAGCTGTGGCATAACCTTAATATAGGATCCCTGATAAGAGTATAAGAGGGGGTGTACCTAAAAAATCCCCCACAGACGAGATCCTGATCTAGTAAGCACTCAGATCCCCTTGTCGGGGATTCGTCTCTCGCTCTCAGCCCAATATAAACCAAAACCAGCAGTCTGCATCTCCTCTGCTAAATGTAATCCCAAGGCCAAAATAAACTCTCTCTAGCTCATACGCCTCCTAACTCTACCCAACTAAAAATGTAAAGCTCCAACCGTATCCAGATCAAGCACAATCTCTCCAAACCTAAATGTACTAAAGAACTCCAGAATGAGCTCGTGTACAACAGGGTAGGCTAAGGTGTAAAGGTGTAACGAAACAAATAGTTGGTGTAATTCCTAAAGGATTGGCTCTATTTTTTTTCTAGGGGTATCTTACTTTTAAGATGAGAGTAAACAAAGGGTTTATATGGGGATTTAACTAACCAGTGTAGTTAGTCAATAAAATAACATATAAAGGCTTTTAGGGCATAATCCCATAAATTTACCAATTTAAACAAGTTACTCCATTTAAATCCATAGTACTCATTATTGTGGTCTTGAATAGATATACCAATCCAAGTTCTAAAGTCTACAACATCACCGGCACACTCATATTTTGTAGAATTTGGGTAAACATTTGGAAACAGATAAGGTTAAATCCTCACAATATCTAATAAGGGTTATTGTGTGCAGGTTATGTATCAAGTAATTTCACAAAAGTATGCTTGATTTTTTTAAATTTAAGCATAATTTAAGCATTTTATGTGAAAAATAGGACAAGTATACAATCTAATTCCTATCCCCCACTTGAATTATACAACGTCCTTGTTGTATAGATAAAACATTAAAAACAGGAATTAAAAAGAATTAGAATGAGAAACACCCCTGATATTTTGCCCGGTAATGATTATTCATGTTGATTTAATGAGCAAGAATGTGCGTTGTAAGAGCAGGATTTTATCCTAGCAACACACATTAGATTCCAGAAAATACTCCACCAACGTCGTCGTTTTCGTTCAAAAGGTCCTGTATTAATTCTCAGAAAACAAATGCAATTCTATCTCCGTGTATTCGTTGGTTAGACTCGAAATAGAAACCAAAAACTATACAGGAAGTTGATACACCGTATCCATTCCCCGGGATACGCCGTATTGAGACCTGTAGAAGTCGAATATGTTGTATTCGTTTAACGAATACGCCGTATCGAGCAGTCTGACAATAAAGTTTAAATTACAAAAAAATAAAGACTGGATAACGTCCAGGTAGTCAATACGCCATATCCATGGGGTTTAGATACACCGTATAGACAATCTGGAAAGACAGACTTGATAAAAATTGAAAATACATTCCGGGTTGTCTCCCGACAAACACTTTTGTTTACAGAAAAGTCTTTAAGTTAGAATTGTCCCAATTTAATCCCATCCATATAAAACAATTTGGGGTCGAACGGGATGCCAAATGGCACATACAAATTCTTGATTAGGAAAATGAATGACATCCCTTTGTTAAGATGATTCTAAGTCATGATATTAAATTTTAATTCCTTGATAAAAGTTTTCATAATGAAAACTTTATCGATTTTATCGTAACTTCCTTCCAGAGGATTATTTGACCCTTATGTGTTTTCATTACCTCCTGAAGATTGAGTCATATCGATTTCATTATCATCATTGTCTTTATCCGATTTTAGATCATCAGGATAAATTATGTTGAAAGGGAATAGATCATTAAAGTACAAAATGTTTTGTTCCTCTTCAATATATTAAGACAATGATGTTTCATATTGCAAATCAAATTCATCGATATGTTGAGGGCATAAGGTGGGTTCAGTTGAGAAATCTGATTTAGACGTTAGAGCATCATTGTAAACAATAGCTGGAAATTCATTCTCAAAATCTGTAAAGAAGTCTATATCATCAATACAACTGACCAAAGGCTCGGGTGATAGAAACAAAGGCATATTGACTTTTTCATTATCATTTTCCGAATCTATTTTCAAATCATTGGCAAAAATTATTTTATAAGAAAATGAGTTTTTCTCGAAAATCACCGTGTAATCTTCATCCTCAGATTCGTCAAACGATATTCTAAAGTCAATTTCATTATCATTAAGAGAACTTACCGTGGGTTCACAAAAGAGCGTTTCATTTGATGACAAATTATCATTGAAGACTATAGCTGGGAATTCGGTTTCAACGGATCTGAGGTCGTGAACGTCTTCATCATACCAGATCTTACCATACTTAGCAGTTTCCCAGTTAAACACTTTCTCACGTTTTCAAGCTTTTTCTTCCTCGAGCCTGATCTATTCCTCCATAGTAATGTTCGGGTCGTCCATCTTGTAATAAACTTACTAGGGCAAAAAACCGTTAAATAACTTATACGTCGTATTTAGTAAACTGAATACGCCGTGTTACATAAACACAATTAGCAAACAGACAGGAATATAAACTTATTCTAAACTACACTAATCCTAAGGGTTAGATCTAATCTAATGTTAAAAACCTAACATATCAATAAAAATCAGATTAAATTTTCACTCCCTGGCAACGTCGCTAAAAAACTTGATTGTGTCATGTTGTGTGTTTATTTTATGATTTCAAGTTTTAAAATTTATATTTTGCGACTTAACCTCAAAAACAACACTTTAACGGCATGTACTCGGTCTGGTGGTAGATTCGTCTCTGTGTAAGTAGGGTGTCATCAACTAAGAGCGAGTACAAACACTTTTAATTTAGTATTACTTTGGTTTGTTTCTAATATAAGTTAGTCTAATCTATGCTAATCCATAAATCTGATGGAATAAGGGGTTTTTCAGTGAGGACTGGCACATAGGTTTTGTGGTGACTAAAAATTCAACCTAAGACACTAAAACAAACGCATGCAATTTAAAGAAGTTAAAAGAGCGGTGCTAGACAAAATACAAGAAATTGTATTAACCTTATTTAATTCCTATATCTAGAATGTTGTTTGTTTATTTAGTTGCAATGTTTTACATATATCGAGGCAGCATTATCCATCTTAAGATTAAGGCGTTGGGGTACTTCTTCCTTAACCTAGATACGTAGAATTCTGTCACTATTAAATGTAATCAGCAATATAGAATACCGTATTTGAATGATTATAATCTATCTTTAGGGAATTTTTAAAGCAATGGTGATCTTGATTTTAAACCTTTGAGCGCTTAGAGACCTTTAACCCCAAAAACATGCTTTTAATGGCAATTCATACCCAGCTAGTCATAACAAGTCTTTACTAATTGATACTTAAAGAACCATACTGTTGATCCTTGGGTCACCTGCAGAGTCACCAACTAAGCTCACATCTAAAGGCAAAAGTAGGTCAATTTTAGTTGATCATATTGGTTCTGAATGTATAAATCACTTATGGAGGAGAGCTATCCCGGCATCTAGATTACTTGGTCCGTATCACTAGACCCTGTTGAATGATAGGTCGCATACTCAAGCACGTAAACAAGTATAAATTCATAAACATAAACAAGCAATCAACTATAAATTAAGAAATCAAGATAAACAAACCAAACATTCAGATCTTCATAATAATGGCTAATACCCAAAGGTATTAGCCTTCAAACGTCATAATCAATACAAGAGTAATAATTTAGCCAAGGTAAACTAACCGAGTTAACGAATGATACCAAAAATTGAACGATTACAAGAGTATATGAGATTACAAGTTGTTTCCTATTAAATTAATCACGTTGCAAGACCTCTTCTGCTCTTCTTCTCCTCTGAAAATCAACTTTTGTAGTTTAGGTATCGAAAATATGATTTAGCACACTCAAAACTCGTTTTTGAGTTTTCTATTTATAATGTCTTGAAAAAGGTTGATACGGCGTATCGAAAGTCTTCGATACGGCGTATTGTGGATTTCTTAGAGTAGGGACTACGTTTGATATCTTCCAGAATATTTTATTTCCATATGGCTTTGAATAAGGGTATGGGTCTTCATGGATTCGGGTATTGGTTTCTTGTTTCCTTCGTGGTCTTTGGTGAAGTGAAGGCACATATACGCCGTATCTTCCTTGATGGATACGGCGTATTGGTTTTCAGAACAGTAATATTCAAATATCTTCGTTTAAGCTCCAGAATGTGTGCCTTTTAGTTAACTTTCACCAAGTACTCCATAATTACTGCAATTCTCAAATACAAATGATTAAGTAACAATTCTTTGCAATAATTATACAAAATGGGTTATTCACATGGGATAAATGATGCTATAAAAGTGACATTATTTGATGTCATCAATACATTTGATTGCAAATAAGACGAAGTTATAAACAAAACAAAGCATGATTACAAAGTAATTAAAACATAAAAGAATAAATGAAAAGAATTAAAACACACGACACTCCTAACATGCGGGAAAAATAAACATTGGGTTGCCTCCCAAGAAGCGCTTTTCTTTATTTATGAGTCTTGTAGCTAGACTCGAAGTCACACGTCCTTAAGTGACTTCTCCTTTGTTTCTCTTGGCCTTCATGGCTATCAAGCTCCGAATGGCTCTGCCCACATTTTCATCATGTTTGTATTCGGGTCCCAAATCTAAGCTATCAGAGTAGTGGGTTTTTCTGCTGCTGTCATCGTCACTTTCTATAGCAAAAGGAGGTATGCGATCGGTTTTTACGTTCGTAAAATCTATGTGTTTGAACATTTCTATCTTGTGGGGCATTTTAAACACAATCTTCTCCTTATCTTTTTCAAACATGATTGTTCCTTCCTCCCTGTTGTAAACGAGCCCAGTTGCTTCTACGAATGGTTTTTCAAAAATAACTGAGCCTAGGTCATGATCAATGACACTAGTGGTATCCTCCAGCACCACGAAGTCACATGTGTAGGAGAAGTTCCCAACAAAAACTTTTAGCCCCTTGACTCTTCCTACAAAATTGCAGATTTTCCCAGGGTTTGATGGTTTCCTTCTTGGCCCCAACCTTTTGCTCATGATCCAATTATAATGAAGCCTAGACATTACATTGATTGGGGATTCCATATCTAGATACGCTTGCTTCTTGTCGAAGTGGCCAATCATGCAAGAAAATTTAACGTTATTCAAGTTCCCGGTTCTAACCTTGGCCTTTACCTATAGGGTTCGAGGGTTTTTCAAGACTGTCACACCCTGACAATGGTGGAAACTCAGGAGCACAACATAATGATCAATCATAACAAAAGATACAATATAGAGAAAACTACAATGCATAAACTTCAAGTGTTATAAAGACCATCAACCTCAAACAACCTTGAGTGATGTCCCAAATCATAATCAAATCCATAACATCTTACAATTCCAATAGCCCACACAGGGGGTCCAAATCCAAACTTAAACCAAAATCTTCTAAATACTAAAACCAAATAAAATAAACATGCAAGACTTCACCTGAAAATGATACTCGAAAACGTCAACAATAATGTTGGTAAGCTCGTAGGTTTGACCTTAAACCAAAAAGTTTTACCAATATTTCAAAACAGTGGACAATAGTGCAATATGACAAAGAATATATGCAAACAACCCATGACTTAGCATCCCCGCTAATCATGTAACACGACCTAGCCATTCCGCTAGTCGATCATCGTATGTCATTTACGCACCTAAAGGGCCTACCAGCTGGAGCACTAGATTAGGGCATGACCACACACATACCAGGGTAGGCGAACCCAGCCGCTCCAATAACCACACAAATACCAGGATAGGCGTACCCCTTCGATCCCAAACAATCATACAACACATAATATTCACATAGTAGTCATAAGCACATATCTTGTCCTAAAAAACAAATTTTGCATAGTTCAATTCAAAACATTTCAAAACACATTTGAGTATCATTTTTCCCCAACGAAAAAACTATGTGCTAGATAGGGCGTAATGGGTTAAAATCATGTAGCTCATGGGTTAGGTAACGAGCTTCTCATTTCCATCATTTGTTATCAGTTTGGAATGCCCCAAAGCAAGTAATTATCAGCAACAGGTTTTTATAATAAGTTATGTAATTTTTCATAGCTACAACTTTAAAGGAGCGTTTGGAATAAGCCCGATGTCATGTAAAAGTTACGCTTTCACTTATTTTATTAAAGTATACAAATTTTAGGTATGTTATATATTATAGAAAGGAATGAGTTTTCAGAAGCTCATGTTTAAAAAAAACTGGGCTGTTTCAAGTTGGTATTAGAGCGATGATGGTTTGAGAGATCTAAGTATCCGCCATTAGTTGGGGATGCTTAGACTTAAACCGACTGCTCGATGTTGAATACATAGTTAGGTGCATCGTACATTTATATGTTTATCAGTACACGGATTATGATTATCCAGATTGTAGCTATTTGCCTTATGTTTATCAGATATGTAGTTCATGTTTAACGATGCATACCAGTTGATGTGATTAGCAACGTATATCAGATTATATGAGTTTCCAGATATAGACTTGTAATGCATAGTACCTCTTAGATATTAGATAAAGTTTCAGATCATGAACCATATGTTCACGATATAGAAGGCATACAGAATCACTATGCATTGGTAACATAGCAGTGTAGTTATTATTTAAATTGAGATCATGTGGAGTTATATAATAGCAATAAGTTCGTGGTTATACGATGTGATTATTATGACGCCTAATCAACGTACTAATATTCACATGATATGGCATGAAGTTCAGGAAGCTTACTAGACGGTTATGTGTTAAATGTTTATATGTTTCATTATAACCATGTATTCCAGTATGTTTAGAATTCTCAGTATTCAAGAAGATTATGGTATAGAAACGAATCAAAGTCATGTGTAGCAGATTAGAATGCCATACAAGTACAAAATCATGATTAGATATGCTTAGATAGTAAAATAATAGATATAGCAAGTGTAGAAAAGAAATCAACAACTGCTAAGGTATATGATCATTATGTCATGACCAGTAGTAACAAAAAATCACTCAGTAAGCAAAACAGAGTTAGAATGCACAAGGTTAAGTGCATTACTAGACCATGCTTAGTATTCCAGTATATGATAGAAATCAGAAATCATGTGTAGTACATGTTAGACAGTAAAATGACAGAAATAAAGCAGCATGAATCATGATTAGAATCATAATATCATAAACTAAATATCATGTTAAGTAGTGTATAATGTCATAATCAGACTTAGCATGCATAGTATGCTATAATCAACAGTCATGTTATCACACCAGTATGCGATTAGAAACAGAATGCATGAACAGAAGTATATAGTTAGCAGCAGATTAACATGATAGCAGAACATGAATCTAAGCTGCTAGTTTTATTAATGAATCAAGGTAGAGTATGATGGGAATAAAGACATTTTTAAGTGATGCGAGTATTATGACGTCTGGCCAACGTGATAATAGTTACATCACGTAACATGGATTTATTGGGATCATATAATGTCTTGAGGAAATTTATACAACAGTAAGCATAGATGAGACAATCTTAACAGACTAGAGTCATGATTCAGTCAAATTTGAATCAAAAAATTCCATATACGACAATTGAATGGTATAAGCGGATAGAAATTTATAAGTCTCATCTATTACAGTCCCATATGTCGGTTATTATATAATAGCCAGAACAACTCAGATTTTAGTAAGTTCTAGTATAGCATTAGTAATATAGATTAACAAAACAGAACAACTCAGATTCAGAGTTCAGAAAAGTAGCATCATAATAGCATAGCAGAATTAGTAAGCAATTTAGATATGGTCCTTAGAATATGGACGATTTATGAATAGATAGACAGATCTAGTACTTACTAGCATAAATAGAAAGGTTAATGAACCTACCGAAACAAAAAATAGTTTAGAATGCCTTATAAGTATAAGGATAATAACAGATAGATGACTTGAAATAAGTTTCCAGTCAGATTCAAGACTCAGAATGAGCGCAGAGCCATGTAAGCTTAGAAAGCATAGTGACTTATCTTATGAAATAGAATGAACTAAGTATGCACGAATAAGATAATTATTTTTCTATCAGACTCAGTGTCCAATTTGAGTAACCAGAAATTTAGTATTCAGAAGTTCATTAAAATAGAACAATCAGAACTTACAGAATCAGAAAATGGTTTAGAAATGCCTTATCTAGAATTAGGCATTTGACATGTAGTAAAGTTTAGAAGTTTTAGATTCAGACCCAGAATAAGCAGTACCAAGTAAGTTCAGAAGATATTATGGCAAGACTTATATAACAGAAATAAAATAGATAAGTACAGTCTAAGTGGGGGTGACTTAATGCCTAGACGTAATACATGCCCAGATAGTTACCCGAGTTCGTTCGTTGCGGATGGGATACGAACGGAATAAAATTAGGGAGATGATGAGAGCAGATTTGCTAACACCCAAAAATCGGGTTTTAGGTATTTTATTACCAGAATGCCATTGCGTAAGTTTGACTACGACTTTATAAGTTTGAATGTTTTACGTGATTGGTTAGTCAAACTATAAGTATAAATATCAAGTAAATGGTTTTATAAAGTATTATGTGGCCCAAGTATTAAAGAAAAGAACTTGAGGGACCATTCTTGCCACAAGTGTAAAGTTATATTTAGAAGCGGAAATTACTAATATACCCTTAGGCTTAGATAAGCCTTATCAATCCAGAAATATAACCACAACAACACGCGTGTATATGTGTTGTTTGTGTCGTGCCTATCATAGGAAAAAAAAGAGGAAAAATGATCATAGTTATCCTTATCACTAGAATTCTTCACAGGATCATGTAAAGAAAATTACCAAGATCAAGTATAAGGGTTTATTGATGTTTTGAAGTATTAGAGAAGAATTCAAGGCGTATTATACATACTTTAATCAAGGTTAAGATTATGTTTTTGTCATGATTGGAATTAAAGTTTTTGCTAATTAAAAAAAAAAAAACAAAAAAAAAAAAAAAAAAAAAAAAAAAAAAAAAAAAAAAAATAAAAAAAAAAAAAAAAAAAAAAAAAAAAAAAAAAAAAAAAAAAAAAAAAAAAAAAAAAAAAAAAAAAAAAAAAAAAAAAAAAAAAAAAAAAAATAAAAAAGGGGGTTTATGCTAAATTGATGGTTAGAATAACCCTAGTCTTGAATTGTAATGAAAACATGGTTAGATAATCTTGTTATAACAGAAATAAGTTAAGAAATAAATGGTTAATCTATGATTAAAAGATTGGCAAGTGATCATGTATTTGTTAGAAGTTATGATTGGTTAACATGTAATTTTTGGCTTAAGGCCTGAAGAAAAATGATTTAGACATGTCCAATAAGCTGAGATATAAGTTTGATAAAGATTAAGGTAGCTTAGAATGGGTTTTGGGTCGTTTTGGTGATGTTCCAAAACGGATCAGCAAGGTATGTAGAAATTTGTGTCAACTTTGAAAAATCATAGAAAAATAACCGTAGCTTCGTTGAAGATGTTCCTTATATATTCGGAACGGCGAAAGAGTCTACTTTCTAGTGAAAATAATTCCAGGTCATGAAACTAAGTTTAAATGGGTCAACATCAGCAAAGTGCGACAAGGTGCAGAAATTCTGCACAAAAAGAGACTTTTGTAAAAAGTGTTTAAGTATGAAATAAGACCTTTTATGATTAAGTCAAGTTGTATAGACCCATTAAATGTTAAGATACATTATTTAGCAAGTTATCATTGTGTTAGTATGATTGTATCATGATTAGGTGCTTGTAGGAAGCTTACGAAACTTAATCAAGATCAAATGTGAGTAACAGATTTTCAGTTAACATGTTTAGTAGATTAAATGTGTTTAATATATATATATATATATATATATATATGCCTTGTCATATCTCAACTAATGTGTAAGTCATGTATCCATGTGACCTTAGTGGTCAAATATGAAAGTCAAGTATTCACGTCACCTTAGTGGTTAAATATGCAAGTCAAGTATCATGTTGACCTGTGTGGTCATATTAACATCATTTTGACCCATGTGGTCATAGTCGGTATATGTTGACCGTTGGGTCATATTTAGTATTATGTTGGCCGTTAGGTTATATCTAGTGTTATGGTGACCCGTTAGGTCATATTTAATATATGTTGACCGTTGAATCATATTTAGTATTATGTTGACCGTTAAGTCATATCTAGTATTATGGCGACCCGTTAGGTCATATTCAGTATATGTTGACTGTTGGGTCATATTTAGTATTATGTTGACCGTTAGGTCATATCTAGTATTATGGCGACCCGTTGGGTCATATTCATTATATGTTGACCGTTGGGTCATATTTAGTATTATGTTGACCGTTAGGTCATATTTAGTATTATGGCAACCCGTTGGGTCATATTCAATATTATGGTGACCTGTTGGGTCATATTCAGTATATGTTGACCGTTAGGTCATATTTAGTATTATGGTGACCCGTTGGGTCATACTCAGTATTTTATGACAGCTCAGCCTTAATTTATATATGATTTACGTTGTGAACATCCAGTCTTCACTAGAAAAGTTTATTATAAACTTAGTCTTGGTTCATCATGTGTGGAATAATTATGCTGTATGCACATTAGGTAGGTCCTGAATGGGGATAAATGCTTAATGCATTCAGTTAGACGCACGAAGTGTTTATGCACTTAGTCAAGCGTGCGATGTGTCGATACACATTAGTCAGACCCAATTGGGCAGATAATGCTTATGCATTTAATAAGGCGCGCGAAGTCTTTTATGAACTCAGCCACTATAGTACTACAAGTACTCAATTAGTATATAGTCAGTATGTGCTTTACGCACCCAGTGCACTCAGTCGGTATGTGCTTTATGCACTTAGTATTGTGCTTATGCACTCAGCCAGTGTTTTATGCACTCAGCTAGTAGAGTACTACAAGTACTCAGTCAACTGCTTACTCATGCACCCAATCAGTATCATGCTTATGTACTTATTTAGTAATATGTTTCAGGTAGTCGAAATAGTATGATATATACTTATTCAATATCATGTCTTATGCATGCAGCTTCAATAGTAAGTTTAAGACATAGTTTTAATATCAGTCTAACTGCTACAGCTAGTATAAGAATTTAGCTAAAGTACAATATGTGGTTTTAATTCAGTCAATAGTTAGTTCAGAGTATATTATTATTATTTAGTTAGAAATCAGTTTAAAGATAGATTTATAACCAGAATATATACTTATGAATTCACATCCAGTAATTTGTTAGAACCAGTTAGACTCCAAATATATTCTTGCAGCCATGTATCAAAGTCTCTTAGGATGGACACAGGACTTATGCAGAAAACATCATGCCGATGTTCAGCTCATATTTCAGTTTATGATTCAGAACAGTTTATGTTATCTCACTAAGTCGCACTGGCTTACTATTCTCAGTTTTATGTTTTGCAGGTTTGTAAGATGAGACCATGCTATGTGCTAAATAGGGCGTAATGGGTTAAATTGTGTGCTCATGGTGATTTAGGTAAGAGTTCTCATTTCCATCTTTGTTATCAGTTTAGAATGCCTAAGCAAGTAATTATTGATTTGGATAAAGTCTATAAACTTACTCCCACAACTTATGATTTTTTTCAATTAAAACCCTACGAATTAGGGTTTACAAGGTTTATTGGTTTTCGATTAAAGCTCAAGAGGTGCATTTGGATTCGGGTATAACACGTGGTGTTTGGATTCGTGAAGGTAGACTAGCAATCAAATCGTACTCGATTGACGTGTTTGCTTTTTTTAATAGTGAGCAAAAGTAGAGGCAATAACTTTACACTGCTTACTTTGTTTCAGATTCTGATCAAAAGGTAAGTAATTATTTACTTTTATGTTAAAATTATTTACTTTATTAAGTGTTAATCTTTGTGCTAAAACTAGATCTACTCCGCTGCGTACTCGTAGCTAAACTGGTTACCTAGTTTCTTAAATCGCAACAGTGGCATCATGAGTCAACTCGTTTTGGCATTAGGGTTACACTTTTGAATTATATCATGTCTTGATTGTTCACGCCTAGATTTAATTCATATAACTTGATCTGCTGCGCTTAATATTTTATTTAATGTTTTCTTGCAAATATGGCAAAGATTATGCAAATCCTTGTCATTTTAAATAAAATCTGTAGATCTAGATCTTGATAATTTATGATTGATAAAAAGGGAATAAAATTAAAATTGTTAATTTAATGTATATGTTTCTTTTTTATGAAGATCACACTATACATATAAAAGATCCTGATTTTATTTATGGTAACTAAAATCTTTTATTTTTGGAAACTAGATCTTTTACATATTTAGTCTGATTGTGTTTACCTTTCCGGCCATAAGACCTACTCAATCAATCTTTGATGATGAATGGGGTGATCTTAGGCAATGAATACATAGTTAGGGTCGTATGGTTCTCCAATTGGGGAATGACTAGCTTGAGGAACTGGATTTTATATGTTAAAATTGTTAATTTAATGTCATCATTAGCTTTAGTCTTTATGTGCATATTTTTACTTGATTACTCGTATACGCGCCTAATATGTATGCAATACGGACTAATATCTAAAGAAAGATGATATTAAAACTAGTATATTAATTACACGTTTAAATACATGCTCATTATGACCTATTATTTGTTTCGTGCAAAATTTGATTTTTGTGAAAATTAGACTATAAAAATATGAAACTTGATTTCAAGATTAAAAACTGGATGCTATAGACTCATGGGAAGTTCGGCTCATCCACTAGAACAAACTATAAGAGAAGCTTAAGGGGGATTTTCCTAAAGAACTCAGGTTTTTAATACGCTTCGCGCTGACCTGATTCTCCGCTCCTTTGTGCATTCGATTGGAGTTACCGTGAATCATGACATGTCACTACATTGTCATTATTAAAGGTTTTTAAAAATATAGTGTTACAAAGTTGTTTTGCATGCCTCTTTGTACATGCTTTTAACACTTTTATGTGTATACCCCTATGAAAATTTTAAGTCAATGCCAACCAATCAAGAACACGTGCATTTGGCTTGGCCTCTCTGGTCAGACCTCAGGGTCATTCCAACCCATGGAAATTACAGTTTACTGGTCAGACCTCTAACTATTTTTGCGCGTTTTTGCTTGGTGGACTTAAATCCGGTTACCTGATCAGATCTCGGACTTGAGGCATAAGATGAGTACTAAACATGCTCACGACATTATTATATGATTACTAATGTTATGACTGGTCTTATAAATCTAAAAGTTGCATTAAATTCAATTAACACTCGTCGCTTACCTCTTGCCCTACTTGTTTTCTCATTGGTCAGGCCTCTGGTTAATAAGTGGGAGGTCAAGTTGGATCTTAGTCTTAATTAGTAAATTAATTAGGTAGTTAATTCTATTGAGAATTTAATTATCGAAAATACTAAAATTAAACTTTTTATGTTCTGATTAATTGTGTTATTACAACATAATTCGTAAACGGAAGTTTGTTTTCTTAAGAAGACGAACATAGACTTTTTTCCTGGTAAGAAGAGTGATACTTACTCTTATCTCTTCTCATTGGTTGACAAGAATAAGATAGGGTTATAATTAAATTTTTTCATCAATTATATTTAAACTCAATTTAAATCTTTCATTACCCTTTTCCAGTTATGAAATCTTTAAAAGATAACATATTTTGTGTAACTAGAGTACATTTTGTCTATAGTTATTAAAATAACGACATCTTGCACTTGTCACGATGTATGAGTTTAAACCGCAACGAGTAAAGAAAATTACGAGTAAAGAAAATTCCTAATAAGTGCTAAACACCCTTGTGGCTAAGCAGACCGATTACGGAGGAATTGCATGCTAAATGTTCAACGACTGGGTTCTCTGCCCATCTAGTGCGTTTGTATCGGTAGCGAAGTTTTATAATTTAAAAACTTGGCAATTAATTTTCAAAAACAATTCTACGGCATCAAGATACACTTCAAAGGTGATTCATAAAATACAGAAGAACTAATACAGAAGTATCCTCATCAAGTTAACTACAAGGAGATGAATGAAGAGTCCGTGCAAGAAAATATTATTAATGAGGTCAAGAGGCAATTGGCAAAACTTCTACCCAAGGCAGTTTCCGACTTCGCTACTCTGGTGATTCAAAGCATGGTAAAGAATGCACTTGAGAAGACACCACTCCTTGTAGCTCAATCCTCCTCTCAAGCTCCACCTTCTCTCAAAGCAGCAGAGTCATTATCTGAATACGAACTGAAGACGATTCTCTTTGACAAGATGGACAAAAGTCGCTCCTATCTGACTCATGACAAGCACCAAGTCTTATTTGATGCGTTGTTGAATTCAATACTTCTTGATGATGTTGTTGCACGTGGTCAAGCAGATCCAGAGAATGTTTTAAGAAAAAGAGATCGTGATGACGAAGACCCTTCAGCTGGACCAAATTAGGGTAAGAAGACCAAGAGAAGTAGAACCAAAGAGTCTGAGCCATCAAAGAAATCATCTACCTCCAAAGAATCATCTAAAGGTAAATCTCCTGCAAAAACCTTTAAATCTGGCTAATGATGCTGATCAATCACCTGATGACTCAACTCAAACTAAGGACAAAGATCCAAAGAAATATTAGTTCAAACCACCTCCAAGGCATTCCTACTCCTGATCAAGAATGGAACAAGCGTCAAGTTGTAGTTGATCAACCTGAACAGCCTTGGTTTAACAATATAGTGTCTGCTGCAAAGGATCCTCTCACATTCGATGAACTGATGGCCACTTCGATTGATTTCTCTAAGTGTGCCATGAATCGACTCAAGATAGACAATATTACTCAAGCACACTTAGTAGGACCAGTCTACGAGCTGTTAAAAGGCACATGCACAAGCAGCATTAAACTTGAGTACAATATGGAAGAGTGCTTCAAAGCATTAACAGACAAACTTGATTAGAACAATCCAGAAGGAGATCGTTGCCCCTTTAACTTGACCAAGCCTCTTCCCTTGAAAGGTCGTCCAGGCCGTCTAACCGTTGCTGCTAAATACTTCTTCAACAACGATTTAGAATTTTTGAAATTATCAAATCCTGAAAAGAAATACACTACGTCTATCACGAAGACCAAAGCAGCTTGTTATGAGATTGTGGGAATTGAAGACATGGTCCCTACGCTCTAGAGTGCTACCAAAGTTGGGTATAACAAAAATGCGGAAAAAGGGATCAAGTACTAGGGTGAAAAGCGTCAGCTTTGGTATAGATCTCAGCTAAACAAATTCTCCAAGCACAAGGTCTACTCTACTCAGAATATTCTCAGTATGGTCAGTGTGAATGTCAAGAAACTACATGGTTATGGTCACTTGAAGTGATTGTGGTGAGAAGAGTTTGATCGTAACTTATACAAAGTTTAAAAAGGTGACTTTGTTGATCTTACACTTTTGAACGACATTTAAGGACATGCTTCTTCTTGCTGTTTACACAAGTTATTCAAGCTCGCGGAAGTGTATATTTTTGGACTTTATGTGCCCTTTGTAAATGTTCACAAAAAGTCTTTTCATCAAAAGCCGAGTCGAGGATCTTTAACTTGGTGTAGAGACTTACCAAAAGAAACTTAATATCACCGAACCTCAAAAGAGATTTCCTGGAATCGAATTCAAATAACTCTACACTCCATCATTTGATCCACCAGGGGTAATCTATGAAGACTTAAATAAACATAAAAGAGTGATACGGGCTGATGAGCTGTACAAGTTCTCGAACGGAACACTCAAGACTGTTCGTGATGAACTTCACCATCGGCTGCTTGATTTTTGACTCGAATACAATGATGACATGCCAAGGAGAAATTGGACCGCTATAGATAAAAGAATGTCGGGTCTTATAGTGGACTTGATTAATAAGCAGATGTTTGAAAGGCGGATCATTCGGAATCTGGATTGGTTGGTGCTCGGGAACTCGAGATGGACTACAGACTGATGACACGTACTGAATGTCGTCAGGTCCAATCTCAAATCCTATCTTGTGAATAATGTGAATATGTAGTATAGACTTATAAAATAGGCAAGTTTACATAGTGTTGAGTACGAATTTTCAACAAAATTTCAATAAATTCAAAATCTTTCAAACTAGCGTACTCAACACTATATATAATACCCTCATAAATTGAGGGGGAGCATGAAAATGTTCTTAATAAGGCTTGTTAATAATCAGAATATTTTTCTCCCCAAAAAGTTTTCAAACATATTTGAATCAACTGATATCAAAAATATCAAGAAATTTGACATTTTTGATAAGGGGGGGAAATGTGATTAAAATATATGGCTAATGTTAGGAATTAAACTCATTAGACTTAGTACTGCCAAGTCAAAGTGTTAGTACTGCTTAAGTCATAACTGGCAGTATAAACCGGTTAGTACTGCTAGAAGAATGTTAGTACTGCTAGGAATAAGTTAGTACTGCTAGTACTAACTTAACACTGCTGAAGGGATTTATACTTCTGATAAAGATTGAAGACTGCATGAAGATAAAGATGTGTAAAGAGATGTAAAGACGTGTTAAAATAATGTATTAGTTATCTTGTGTATATTCTATATATTTAGAAAGATATGCATATAAGCTTAATGTTTTAGAAGATTCATAGTTATCTTGTAAAGGACTCCTTGGTGTATAAAAGGAGATCTTAGGTTATAACATTAGAATAACACATCACATCATATCAGTCTTTCATAGTATCCATAGCTTCAAGGTTGTAAACCCTAACACTGTCAAAGAGTGTTCATATTAATATATTGGAGCTTATAGTTTTGGTTATATTTCTGTGTGTTAAACATACATTGATGTTATTCTTCTTAGTGGTATAAACTAGATTCCGCATAGTTTATATCATATACACAAAGTTTCATTCTTAGTATCTTTGGATTTATCCAAGGATACTAAACCTTACATCAAGCTAAGGAGTTAAAGATCTATTCATTGGGATCAACAAGTGGTATCAGAGCTTGTTGTGAAGCTTTGAATAAGAAGAAACCAACAACACATACAAGATCTAATTCTCAGTGATAAGATAGAGGCAGGAACTACTTCTATAAATCTGATTGAAAACTCCCTATCCTCAAACCAGGGGATTATGATCTCTGGTTGATGAGGATAGAACAATACTTTCTCATGACTGATTACTCCCTCTAGGAAGTAATTAAAAATGGTAACAAAGTGCTAAAGAGAACTGTTGGAGAAACTGAGCAGGAATATGAACCTACTACTGCAGAAGAAAAGCAGTACAGGAGGAATGAGATGAAAGCTAGAGGAATTCTGTTGATAACACTCCCAAATAAGGATCAACTGAAGTTCCATACATATAAAGATGCAAAATTGCTCATGGAAGCCATTGAGAAGAGTTATGAAGGAAACAAGGAATCCAAGAAAGTTCAGAGAACTCTACTCAAGCAACAATATGAGAACTTTGCAGGATCAAGTTCAGAGACAATGGATGAAACTTTTAATAGGTTACAAAAACTTATCACTCAGTTGGAGATTCAAGGATAAGTTATTACACAAGAGGACATGAACTTAAAATTGTTAAGAAGTCTTCCATCCTGAATGTGAAAAAAGATCTATGCTTTGATCCTGGTAGGAAACAAACAGGAAAATAGAGACCATCAGTTTGGATGACTTATACAACAACTTAAAGATATATGAACCTGAAATCTCAGGATCATCATGTACAAGTCAAAATCTATAAAATGTGGCTTTTATGTCCTCCAACAGCAATAGCAGCACAAATGAAGCAGATAACACTGCTTATGGAGTTAGTGCTGCTCATACTCAAAGTAGTCCTACATCTGAAGACAACCTTAGTGATGTTGTGATCTATGCTTTCCTAGATAGTCAGCCTAATTCTCTCAAACTTTCACAAAATGGTATTCTAGAACAAATTTAATCTGATGACATAGAAAGTAATGGGATTTGCAATGGGAGATGGCCATGCTGACAATTAGAGCTAGGAGATTCATTAAGAGGACAGGCAGGAAGCTGGATGTAAATGGTCAAAGAGTTGGATTTGATAGGTCTAAAGTGAAGTGCTACAATTGTCATAAATATGCTCACTTTGCAAGAGAATGTAAAGCTCCAAGAAATCAGGAAAACAGAGGAAGAGAGATTAATAGAAGAAAACTGATGACAGTAGAACTCACACTGAAAAATCCTTAGTTGCTCAAGGATGGATTTGGACGGGTTTATGATTGGAGTACCAAACTTTGAGGAAGAGCATTCAATACAAACTTTTGCATTGATGACACCACTAAAACAATCTTTTCAAGAAGTTCTTTCCAGTTCTGATTTTGAGGTAGATTCTTGTTCTAAATCATGTGTAAAAGCTTATGCTTATTCTATAAGATACAATATGATATTTGTTCTTTAGAATACAAAATGGTCTCAATTTATTTGTATCTTATAAAGCAGGTTTAGGAATCAATAAAAATGAGGCTGTGTTTGATGAAAGCATAATGTTTTAAAACTTGAAGTTGAACTAAGAGACACTGCTTTAGTTGAAAACAAAAGAAATTGGAAAAAGCAGAAAAAAAGAGCATTGAGAATGGCTGTGTGTCAGAGAGAAGATGTTAAAAACAAACATTAGAGAAGTTTACAAAAATTCATCTAAATCTTTGAATAATTTGTTGGAAAGTCAAGTTATTGACAAGTTTAAAACTGGACTAGGATATAATGCAGCTTCTTCTACTGCAGCTTCTCCTGCAGTAGAAAGCTTTGTGAATTCATCTGAGATGTTAGAAAATCAGGAGAATCAATAAGTCACAATTCTGACAAGGGATAATCATGCAGTTCCACATCTTTTTTAGGGAATTTCATGCCTCACAAACCTGATCTAACGTTTATGGATAAAATAGTTAAAAGTGAGAATTTGGATGTTACTACTGTTGTTACACCTAGTAATGTTAAGGCAGTTGAGTCAAATCATGAGTCTGCTAATGTAAAAAGTAATGGTGATGCAGTAGAACCTAAAACTGTTAGGAAGAACAGCTTTAGACCTCCAGTCATTGAGGATTAGAATTCTGATGATGAAAGTGAGGTAGAAATTATACCTAAGGATAAAATGTTAGTTTCAAGCACTGAAATGAAAAAGATAAAATTTGAATTAAGGACTGCTAAGGGAAACAGTAGAGAGTGTAGAAACATCCAAAACAAAACCAAACACTATCCTAGAGGGAACTAAAGAAAAATAGAAATCTAATGTCCCAAAGATTAGGAAGTGACTTTAAAATGATTAAATAAAGCTTGATTTGTTTTGTTATGGTAGGTTTTGAGCATCTTCATTATTTGTGTGTGATAAACATGGTTATTATAAGACCAGTGTGGAACAACTCAAGTAGGGTGAATCACAAGAACTTTGCTAATAAAATGACTCACCCTCACCCTAATAGAAAATTTGTTCCACAAGTAGTACTAACCAGGTCTGGCAAAATTAATACTGCTGGTGCAAGTGTTAATACTGCTGGTGTAAGTGTTAATACTGCTGTCAGACCAGTTAATACTGTTGGCTCAAAACCAACTGTGAATCATCCTAGATTAATATCAAATTCTTATAAAAAGGGATATTCATAAGTTACAAGGCCATTTAACAAGTATTCAGAATTCAAAAACAGTATTTTCAATAAAAAGGTTAATACTGTCAGGGTAAAAAGTAATTCTGGCTAGGATAGAGCAGTAAGTAGTTCAGTTAGTAGTAAAGTAGTAAGTGAAAACAAGGGAATAAGGGCTAATGTTGTTAAGGCCTCAGCATGCTGGGTTTGGAAAGCCAAAAACAGTAGTGCATCAAATACTTTCAAGAAATATTCTTACATTGATGCACGAGGCAGATCCAAGTCTATAATGGCTTGGATCCCCAAAAGAGTCTAATTCTCTTATTTTATGTGCAGGGTAACCACTAGCAGAAGGGTACAAGGAGGAACAGGACGTTATTGACAGTGGTTGCTCTAGGCACATGACTGGAAACAAATGCTATCTTACTGAATATGAAGATTATGATGGTGGTTTTGTTTCCTTTAGAGATGGTAAAGGTAGAATTTCTGGAAAAGGTAAAATCAAAACAGGAACATTGGATTTTGATAATGTGTACTTTTGTAAGGAGCTTAAGTATAACTTGTTTAGTGTGTCACAAATTTGTGACCAACAAAAGGAATAATGTTTTTATACAGGACACTGAATGTCTTGTCTTATCTTCTGACTTTAAGCTACTTGATGAAAGTCAAGTCTTGCTGAGAGTTCCAAGAAAGGATAACATTTACAGTGTTGACCTAAAGAGTGTTGTTCCCACTAAAGGTTTAACTTGCCTCTTTGCTAAGGCCACAATTGATGAATCTAATTTATGGCATAGGAGGCTTGGTCACATAAACTTTAAAAACATGAACAAACTTGTGAGAGGAAACTTTGTTAGAGGTTTTCCTTTAAAGATCTTTGAAAATGACCATTCTTGTGTTGCTTGTCAGAAAGGAAAGCAACACAAAGCCTCCTGTAAGACCAAACTTGTGAACTCAATCAGCAAACCCTTACATTTGGTTCATATGGACCTATTTGGTCCTACAAATGTTAAGAGTTTAATGAAAAAATCTTATTGCCTAGTTGTCACTGCTGACTTTAGTAGATTTTCTTGGTTATTCTTTTTGGCCACTAAGGATGAAACTAGTGGGATATAAAAGACCTTCATAACTAAAATAGAAAATCAACTAGACTACAAAGTAAAAGTTATCAGAAGTGATAATGGAACCGAGTTCAAAAATAGTGTAATGAATTAGTTCTGTGAAATAAAGGGTATTAAGAGGAAATTGAGTATTGCTAGGACTCCTCAGCAGAATGGTGTTGCTGAGAGGAGGAATAGAACACTGATAGAGGTTGCAAGAACTATGTTAGTTGACTCTAAGTTACCAACCACCTTTTGGGCCGAAGCAGTTAATATTGCTTGCTATGTGCTAAATAGGGTCTTAGTCATTAAGCCTCATAACAAGAAAACTTATGAACTTATTCGTAGAAGAACAACATTGATAGACTTCATGAAACCTTTTGGGTGTCCTGTTACTATCTTAAATACCAGGGATCATCTAGGCAAGTTTGATGGAAAAGCTGATGAGGAATTTTTTGTTGGGTACTCTGTAGTTATCAAGGCCATGAAAGTA
The DNA here is from genome assembly GCA_026074375.1 of Tanacetum coccineum. Taxonomy (NCBI): domain Eukaryota; kingdom Viridiplantae; phylum Streptophyta; class Magnoliopsida; order Asterales; family Asteraceae; genus Tanacetum; species Tanacetum coccineum. The sequence continues at coordinate 37,540 of BQNB010033413.1, forward strand.
TTTAACAAGAGGACCAGGATAGTTGAAGAGACCTTAAACATTAGATTTCTTGAAAATACACCTAATGTGATAGAAATGGACTAGACTGGCTTTTTGATGTTGATTCTTTGACAATATCTATGAACTATGTGCTAATTGTTGTAGAAAATCAAACTAATGGTATTGCAAGAACTAGAGATAACATTGTTACAAGTCAAGCTGAGAAGAAGACAAAACATGAACAAGAATACATCCTAATACCTTTCTACACAACTGATCCATTAATCTCTCAATGTCCTAAGGATAGTGAAGAAGATTCTGAAATGAAGCCTACAAAAGAGGATGTAAGTGGAGCTTTAGAAAAATATGGGGAGGATGATCAAGCCACAAAAAGTGAGTTTGGAAGGCTACTTCAACAAGAAAAGCATATTATACATCATAACAACACTAATAGTATTAATACTGTTAGTACACATGTTAGTGCTGCTGGACCATCTTTTAATAATAATGATCCATCATCACCAGTTAATACTGTTGAAGCTTCTAATGCATTTGAGGAACATCTATTTGAAAGATTTTCTCCTTTCAAAAATGCATTTACACTTCCATCTGTTTTAAATGTGACTCCAATGGATGATACTGTAATTTTTGGTAATGCTTATGATGATGAAGATGTAGGTGCAGATGCTGACCTAAACAACTTGGGAACAACCATGAATGTCAAATCTATTCCCACAACCAGAATTAACAAGGATCATCCTAAAGACCAGATCATTAGAGACTTTAATTCAGCTATTTAAACAAGGAGAATGACTAAGTGTAGGAACCCGTCTATCACTTCATATGCCGAACCACACGGATCGAATCAAGAAAATAAGAAAGAGAGATGATGGTGTAAAGAGAAAGAGAACAGAGAGAGATGAGAGAAAAAAGATGTATTAGAAAAAAAGATATTTGTGAGATTAGATATTTTCATATGAGAAAATATCTAT
>BQNB010033413.1:38861-49759 GCA_026074375.1 Tanacetum coccineum
ATTTAATATACTATCTCCACAGTTAATCAACAAACATATCTTGCTGAATTTCCTCAGATAGACTGTAGTCTAGAAGTTCCTGTGTTTAAGCAAGGAGATGACCCTATTGATTCCATTAACAAAATGATGTCATTTGTGTCTACTGTCGTTACATCTTGTTTCCCAACTACCAACAATCAGCTAAGAAATTCTTCTAACCCAAGACAACAAGCAAATATTCATGATGGAAGGGTGACTATTTAACCGGTTTAGGGGAGACAAAGTTCATTTGCTGCTGGTACTTTTAGAACAAGGGCTAACATCTCAGGAACAAGAGGGAATAATTCAGGTCAACAAAGGGTCGTGAAGTGTTTTAACTGCCAAAGGGAAGGTCACATGGCAAGACAGTGCCCAAAGCCAAAGAGGAAAAGGGATGCTACATGGCTTAAGGATAAAGTTCTTATAGTTGAAGCATAAGAATCTGGTAAAGTTCTAAATGAGGAGGAATTAGAATTTTTGGCAGACCCTGGAGTTGTAGAAGGTCCAGTTACACAGATGGTCATTACACACAATGCAGCTTATCAAGCAGATGATTTGGATGCATATGATTCTGACTGTGATGACTTCTCTACAGCCAAGGCAGTTCTTATGGCCAATTTTTCTAGTTACGGATCAGATGTTCTCTTCGAGGTACCTCACTTTGAAAACACTCATAATGATATGCTAAATCAAAGTGTGCAAGAGATGCTGTATTCTGAACAAACTCATCTTGTGAATTATCCAGAGAACGAGATAACAAGTGATAGCAATATCATTCCTTATTCTCAGTATCTACTTGAAACACAAAATGCAGTTGTTTAGGATACAAATTCTTTTGCACAACAAGATGCCATGATATTATCTGTGTTTAAACAACTGTCAAATCAAGTAACTAATTGTAACAATGTCAATAAGGACAATCTAATTGCCAATGAATCCTTATCTGCTGAGCATGAAAGATACAAAGAACGTGTGAAATTGCTAGAAGAAAGACAAAATGTGGATTTAAGTACTTGAGAAAAGCTTATAATGGATGATATAATTCGGTAAAAAAATGCACAGTTTGAGGATTTTGAAAAAGAAATTAACTATCTTAAACAAACTCTTTCTGAACAATCAAAGGAAAAGGAATTGTTAACAAAAACATTTAATGTTTTCAAAAACGAATCCAAGGAAAAGGAAGATAAGAATATTGATAAAGAAATTGCTTTGGAAAAGAAAGTTAAAGAACTGGACAATATTATTTGTAAAATGGGTCAATCCGCGCAAACTGTGCATATGCTCACGAAACCATAAGTTTTCTATGATAACAACCTGAAACAAGCTCTTGGTTTTCAAAATCCTTTCTATCTTAAGAAAGCTCAGCAGATTAGGCCAATGCTTTATGATGGTAGTGTTATTGCTAAGGAAACCAATGTGATTTCAATTGCTGATTCTGAAGAGACTTTGATGCTTGAGGAAGAGAGTCGATCCAAAATGCTTTTAAAACAAAGTGATCCAATGGTCTTAGAAAAGAAAGTTAACATTAAACCAATTAATTATGCCGAGTTAAATCGATTATATGAAGATTTTGGTAGACGTTTTGTCCCACAACAAGAACTGTCTGATGAACAAGCTTTCAGGTTACAAACTTTACACCCTAATACTGACCAATCTGCTTCTTCGCCTGTCAAAATTGAGGCACCTCGGGAACTTCTTAAGGTAAGCCTGGTTAATACAAGCCTTAAAAAGCTTAAATACCATCTTGGCCAATTTGACAATGTGGCGAAAAAGGGATTACACCTTATGCTTTAACAGAAGTGGAATGGGGGGTTTGAACACACTAAAGCTATTTTTCTAAAAGAAATAATTCCATTTTTAAATACCTTAAAAGACATATTTAATGTTTTTGATAAAGATCTTTTAAAAGAGATAACGGAAGTACAAACGGCTTTTAACCAGATGGATGTTGTTGTTCAACAGTATTTTGTAGACAAATAGTGCTTTGAAATTCAAAAGAAATAATTTTTGATTGAAAACGATAGACTCTTGGATCAAATAATTTCTCAATATATTGTAAATATTGTTGTGAATTCTTCTGTGGATATAAATACTTCTGTGAATGTGAATTCTTCTGTTGCTATGAATGATTCTGTGAATTATGTGGAAATGTGCAACAAGTGTCTCGAACTTGAAGCTGAGCTTATCAAACAACACAACATGGTTGAAAAACATGAGTATAATAAACTTTCGAAAAGATTTTATGAACTTGAAAACACACTTGCATTTTTTCCCTCTTGAGCTTGCAATGCAACTCAATAAAGAATTTTTTCAAAAGAATAACACTTTTGTGAACCAAACTGAACCTACATTTGATCAATTGTTTGAATTGAACAATTTAAAAGCTAAGCTTCAAGCAAAAGACACAACAATTAAGAAGTTGAAGGCAAACATTAAACGCTTTGAATAAAACTTCCACCACAAACAATGTGAAAAAGGACATAGATGAGATTGAGACCATCAACATAGAACTGGAACATAGGGTGGCAAAACTAATTGCTGAAAATGAGCATTTGAAACAGACTTATAAACAACTCTATGATTTAATTAAACCATCACATGTTCGTGCTAAAGAACATATTGAATCTTTGGTTACTCAATTAAATCAAAAGTCTGTTGAAATTACTGATTTAAATGCTCAACTTCAAGAAAAAGTTTTTGTCATAACAGCATTAAAAAATAATCTTAGCAAATTAAAAGGAAAGGACATAGTTGATAATGTTGTCCAAGTGTCAAACGCACCCACTATTGCTCCAGGAATTTATAAGCTTGACCCTATAACTTTGGCTCCTAAGGATAAGAATAATAGGAAAACTCACATATACTACCTAAGCACACTATGTAACAAGCTGCTATTCTCAGGGAGATAGTTGAACAAGCTAAATCACTAAACCCTTTTGATAGTGCATCTTACTCTGCCTGTAAGTATGTTAAGCTTATTCAAGAGTTGCTAGGATATGTTAGAGATAATTGCCTTGATATCACAACAACTAGTGAGAAATTAGTTGCGATCACGCCTATCAACAAGAAGAAAACAATAAGGTTTGCCGAACCCGTCATATCATCAAGCACATCCCAAAAATAGTTAGGCTCTTCCCAAACACAGGCAAAACAAACCACTAACAATTTTGTGTTAACTTCTACAGGAGTAAGCTGATCTACTAAATCTAGGAGGTCAAAGTCTACAGACAATACAAAGAATGATAGGTTCCTACAGATTTCAAGTAGTAACCAGAAGAAGAATAATGTAGAAGACCACTCTAGGATAGTTAAGTCTTGTTAGAATAAACAGAATTGTGTTGTTAAACCATCTGGAAATGCAAATGTGCAGCATTCAAAATTAAATACAAATTCTGAGCTAATGTGTATTAAATGTAATAGTTTTATGTTTGATGTTAGACTTGAATTGTGCTTTTTTAAATTTGTTTCTGATATGAATGCGAGTTCCAAATCTAAGTCTGTTAAGAAAGCTAAAAAGAAAGAAGAATGAAAATCTACAGGAAAAGTGTTTACTAAAATTGGATATAACTGTAGACCTACAAGAAGGACTTTCACTTTAGTTGGAAATACGTGCCCTTTAACTAGGATTACTGCAGCTAATAAAGTGCCTCTTAGGGAACCCATTCCTCTAGAAGTAGTTGCACAAGAATCTCAAGTAACTAAGGTTTATACTAGGAGACCTAAGGTAACATCTTGACTAATGGTTTCAATAGGCAAACCTAGATGCAAAATCTTGTGGATTTCTAACAATACGGAACCCGATACATCTCAGGGATCCAATACTTTAGCTGCTCCATCTTCTTCTTCCCTTGTCGATCTCAGGTTGTCCAATTTGTTTTGTGGTATTTGGACTTTGGATGCTTAAAGCACACGACTGGAGATCGCTCTCAGCTCACCAATTTCGTTCACAAGTTTATCGGTACTGTCAAGTTCGATAACGACCAGATTGCAAAGATTATGGGGTATGGTGATTATCAGATAAGGAATATCACAATTTCAAAGGTTTATTATGTAACATTCTGTATTTTTAGGTCATTTTATGACGCCATTTATTTCATCATAATTTCACCATTTATTTTATTTTAGTTTCGTACGCGTTTACTTTTAATTCTTATTATATAATTAAATCGCGTAAACTAAAAATCAACAATTAACGTAACAGACACCAAACGAATTAAAGTTTTCGTCAAGCAAGCAATATATTATTTTTACGAAAGTAATAATCAACTTTTTATATTTTATTTTTATTGGTTGCGTAAAGTGATTACGTTTCGCAATAAAATACGTTTAGGCATACCCGGAACCACCAAAACTTTTATACGCTTCAACAAATACCACAATTTATACCAATCATAAAAGTTACAAAAAAAATATATCATATATATCATACATGGGATGAAATTGTAGCAAATTATACAAAGAAATATAAGAAAAATCTTTCAACTAGTCTTTGTACATCTTTTGCTCATTAAATCTTACCATACTTTGTTCCCTTTTGACCATAGTCTTCCTTAAGACCATGAGATGTGTTTTTGACTAACTATTGCATTCTTTTTGACCAAGACTTACCATATATACATGCATACTAGAGATAGGAACTCATACAAGTAAAACACTTAACTAGAAAATCAAAAACTCTCTATTCTCTCCTCTCTAGCTCACGGCATACCACAAAGACCATACTCAATCCATACAAAATTTTCTACAAACATTTACACACATTCATATCTAAGATACCTTAAGGTGATTTGAATCATTGGTTAACCATTTAAAAGGATTAAGCAATATTAGGGTTTTTATTAGAAAACTAGGGTTTCAAGAGTGCAAGCTTTGGTTTTATATCTAAACAAGGGTTTAGATACTTTGGTTCATCACACTACATCTCATTAAGGTTATTTATAAACCTTTATGTCTTTACTTTTATCATTTTTATGTGTTTACATGTTCTATATAACTAAATCCCTATTTAGGGTTTTAAACATGTTAAATGGATAAACTTACTTGTGGTTATGATTTTGAACACTTTTACATTGATGTGGTAGTTGTTAAATTTCATGGAATAAAGGAATTATAAGTATGGTAACATGTTTGTTAAAGTATAAAAAGTTCAAGTATAAACTTGTAGTTAAAAAGTATATAAAAACAAAGTTATATAAATAAACCCCAAAAGATATATAGGGGTTGTTTTGGTTTGTATTTTGTAACAGCTAGATTATACTTTATAAAGATAGTACGTCTCATGACGATTCCAAAAAGATAAGAAACTCGAAAAACGAATTAATAACGAAAAAGATACGGTAAAAAACAAAGTTATACGTTAATAAAACCGGAGCGTAAAATTAAATGGAATTTTTATAAACACTTTTTATAAAAAATTATTCAAAAAACAAGTTTGGCATTTTTAACAAATTATACATATTTTTAGGATTCCAAAATGATAAGAATCGTAATTTTTTAATTAATAACGAACGAGTTATGAATTTCGCGAGTTTACGACAATTAATACTTTTATAAAACTATTTTTATAAAAGTTACTGTTCATGACAGAAATAATTATTTTTGTAAACCTCATAAATAAGTAGAACTTTCAATTACGAGACCGTACTCAAAACATCGAATGAAACTTATTTTTAACGTCCATTTAAGGTCGTTTTCTATATCTTGATTTTTGTACTTTGACGTAGCACCCCATTGTTACCTTTCCGCTGCGACCCGATTTTGGGGGTGTTACAGATGGTACCAGAGCCAAGGTTATAGGGAACTGGGTCATTTTCAAAACCTAGTCTATAACCACAAAGTTTAAAGATTTTCTTTTCTTTCATTTTTAAATACAGAATCCTTCATCGCTTATCCGATATCCGCGCGCGCAACTCCCTGATCCTTACTTACTTTTCCGATTATCATGATTGCATTATATATAATCTTATATATATAATACTTGGTTTAAATTCGATCTCTTACGTCTATCTTTTGACATATCAGTATCTATTTCTATCGGTCAATTATATAAATATTGACCATCCTGATTAAACTATGATTATTTATATCACTTTTCTATTTCCTTTTCTCTCTTATTATCACGTGCCATGACTTTGCATACCATTATAAATTCTTAACGAATTGTGTACTTGCATGGCTAGAATCATGCCGCCTAGGAGATTTAAGAAGAAATCTGTTAAGAGGATAGTGGAAAAGCGTGTGGCCAAAGCTATTGAAGAATATGAAAAGACAAGAGCCGACTCAAACAATACTGGTGGATCTGGATCAGCAAATACTGGAGGAACTGTTGCACCAGATGTACATGGATGTTCGTATAAGACATTTACGAACAGCAAGCCTCACACTTTCAACGGGACTGAAGGCGTAGTCGGACTGAAACGCTGGTTTGAAAAGATGGAGCAAGTGTTTGAGATTTGTAAGTGTGCTGAAGATGACAAGGTAAAGTTTGCTGTGTGCACGTTCGAGAGTCGTGCTCTGACCTGGTGGAACGGAAATGTTCAAACTTTAGGACTTGCTAATGCTAATCAGATCCCCTGGAGCAACGTAAAAGCTATGATGACTACTGAATACTGCCCAGCAACTGAAATCCAAAGGATGGAGCAAGAGCTTTGGACTTTGACTTTGAAAGGAGATGACATCGAGGCATACAACAATCGCTTCCACGAACTGGTTTTGATGTGTCCTGAGTTGGTGTCAACTGAAAAGAAAAAGATTGAAAAGTACATTCGAGGATTTCCCGAGGGAATCAAAGGAAATGTTACTTCTTCAAAGCCTGCGACTTTGCATGATGCAATCAACATGGCTCGAGAACTGATTGAACAAGGGGTTCAGGCTAAGGCATTAAGGATCGGTGATAGCAATAAAAGGAAGTGGGAAGACCAGCAAGGGAACAACTATCACCAGCAGCAAAACCGAAGACAAGAAGCTGCTAAGGTTTATGTGGCAGCCCCAGCTAAGGGTAGAGGCTACGTTGGGACTACCGTGGTGTTAATATGGTTACAATGGCACTTATCTGCCAGGTACGTTCGTCCTCCTATGGGTGGTAATGTACAAGGGCTTGGTCAGCCAGAAGGGGGAGTGTGTGCTTTTATTTGCAGTGTCGAACTAGGATTCCTGTAGCGGGAGGCAATTCGCTACAGAATGGGACATGCTTTGGTTGTGGGAATCAAGGGCACTACAGGAGTGATTGCCCGGAGCTAAAGAACCGAAACTAAAGAAACCAAGTTAAAGGTACTGAAGCACGTGAAATGGTGCATGCCTTTGTAGGAGGAGAAACCAATCAAAACCTTAACAACATGGATGATGATATCAATGCTTAGACTTTATCCCGTTAGGAATTTTCGCTTAAATACTTTCGCTTTAATTTCTGTTGTACTGAATGATTTCAAGTATCTATCAAATTAACATATTATGAAAAAGGTCAATTTTTTAAATCTTATAGATTTTTTATACAAATCCTCCCACAATTATGAAATTATAACACAATTTATGACGAAAATGAGCATCGCATCGTTAGCCCTCAAATATACATAGCCTGATCAACTATGTATAATTCAGAAAGGACCATGCCCAGGCTGAGAGTAGTCACCTTAAAAACTTCTTGTCAAGAAATAATTTTCTATTTGCATCAAGTTTTGTGTGAGTATTCATAAAACGCGTTTACTTTTGGAAATTGAATCAGTAACCGTAACAACTAAGCAGACCTTCACTCCACCTTACTATATAAAGTCGGACCAGCATCAAAAAAAATGTTACAACTGACACGTTAAGCTGAAGGGAACAAATAAACCCAATTAGGATAGCCGAGGCCTTTTGTGCAACAAATAAATATTTAAACAACATCACAAATCTTGAAAACCACCAAGTTAAATCAATTCTGAAGGGAATGCAAACGATGTTACCAAGCGTGGTAACCGGAAATTATCGTAAAGGCATAATAAAAAGTAACAAAAAGCAAAAAAAAAAGCAGACGAAAACGTAAAAACGGACGAAATCGTAAAAAAACAAACGAAAACGTAAAAAATCATATAAGAAAATTATATAAAGAACTATTATTGTTAAAGGACTAACGATACAAAGCGATCGTTAGCTAAATGGACTAATGTTGCCACATAATAACTAACGGTACAAACGTTTGGTTCAAGTCGGTTAAAAATTTGAAAGTACGTGGGTTTCGATGTTAATAAAAAAGTAAAGGGTTCAAGTCGGGAAATTTTGGAAAGTACGTTGGTAATTTATAGCTTTTACCTTATTTGTAAAGACCATTTTAAACATATCTTATTAATGAATATCATTTTAATCATAGTATTAACAGTCAACCTGTATCACATCGTTTTATAAAAATCATTGTAAACATAGTTTTCATAAGAGACATTAACATAAAAGCGATGTCATAACGTATTCATATGATCATTTCAAAAATAGTTTTTCCCAAACACCATCAAGCTATACATCAAAAGGATTTTTATAACTTGACATCAATATAAATATATTACTCAAACAAAAGTATAACATTTCGTATTTTCAGGTCATTTATGAAGTCATATATTTCACAAATTATTTTTTTTCTCGCACGCGTTCGCTTTTAATTTTAAGTGTTAAGTTAAATCGCGTGAACTAAAAATCAACAACCAACGTAAACGGACACCAAACAAATTGAAGTTTTCGTCAAACAAGCAATATATTATTTTACGAAAGTAATAATTAACTTTTTAAAAAAAAATTATCGGTTACGTAAAATGTTTATGTTTTACAATTAAATACATTTAGGTATACCCAGAATCACCAAGAAATAAATCTACGCTTCAACAAATAATCATTATTATTTCCAATGACTAAAAGTTTTATAAAACTTTACCACACTTATCAATTGGGACGCCACATTTAAAAGGAAAGAACACAAGAAATAAACATTTACTTACATTACAACTTATACTTTCTCATTTCCACTTCAAGTAAATGAAAATTACTTACATTTTATTATCAAAATGTTACAAGTAAATATCTAGTAACAAGAACCCTTGAAAGCATGAACTAATCCCAACTTTTAGGAACATAAAAACACAAGTCTTAATGAGTTGTGTTTCCTTGACCAAACTTTTCCTAAAAATCCTCATGGTGTCTTTTGACTAGTCTTATGGTATAAAATGCCTAAACTAGTGAGATAACACATACAAGTAATATTTCTCAAGGTGAAAACACACAAAAACCTCTCCTTGGTCCTCCTAGCTCACGGCACAACCACAAACCACCATAAACCACCCGTATAATTTTATTTACCTCATTTACAAACATCCCTACAACATATCTAAGATGTTCCTAGGCGATTAGAAGGTTTGATTTGAGGTTTACAAGGGTTTAGAAGTTGTTACTTTTCATCCTACTACACATCAAGGTTATCTAAAAACCCTACATCATTTACTTTCATGATTTCGTATGTATATAATGTTTATATGGCTCATCACCATTTAGGATACTTTTAAAATGGATTTTCTTGTGATCATAGTTTTATGAACTTTTTCATATGTTATATAGTTGATAATATCTTGATATAATGGGATTATAAGTATGGTATCATGTTTGTTAAAGTATAAAAAGTTCAAGTATAAACTTGTAGTTAAAAAGTATATAAAAACAAAGTTATATAAATAAACCCCAAAAGATATATAGGGGCTGTTTTGGTTCATATTTTGTAACAGTTAGATTATACTTTATAAAGATAGTACGTCTCATGACGATTCCAAAAAGGTAAGAAACTCGAAAAACGGATTAATAACGAAAAAGATACGGTAAAAACAAGTTATACGTTAATAAACGGAGTCGTAAAAGAATTTTTATAAAAACTTTTTATAAAAATTATTCAAACAGCAAGTTTGGCATTTTTAACAAATTATACATATTTTTAGGATTCCAAAATGATAAGAATCGTAATTTTTCAATTAATAACGAACGAGTTATGAATTTCGCGAGTTTACGACAATTAATACTTTTATAAAACTATTTTTATAAAAGTTACTGTTCATGACAGAAATAATTATTTTTGTAAACCTCATAAATAAGTAGAACTTTCAATTACGAGAACGTGCTCGAAAGAATCACTAAAAACAGAGCTATAACGAATAAAATATGACGTTTACGGGTTTTACGATAATTAAAACTATAAAAATAACTTTATAACTGGTGTGAACAGTAAAAAATACTGTTCATCAGAGGGTCAAAAATATGAAAATGTCAAATTATGATAACTCGTCCTAATACGAAAGCGTGGGCATAAGAAACGTAAAAATCGGACTTAAAACGCGAAAGTTACGCCAGTTTTACTAAAACTGTAATTATAAACGTTTTTACTTATTAAACACAATTTTACCAAAACAATTAGATGGTGATTGAACTATATAGACCTATATGTGGTATTAATCAAAGTACTATATTACTAGGGAGTTTCATAATGAGGCATCTTCGGGGTGGCGTATCGACGAGTTGTTGGATTTACGATTTAAAGTGTCCTAGCTCCTCATACGTTCACTACATGACCTCTTAATTATGATAGCCCGAACGATAGTATGATGAGCTATACGACCTATATATGAATATATGATATTGGTAAATTAAAGTACATAGTACTTATACGACCTTAATTTAAATAGGTTGCATCTGACGATTTGCGTGGCGCATTATCTGTGACATACTTGTTATTCGCTCACTCAAAGTGAGTTCATAGCTCCACGTTTTACATGCTTTTGTTTTACAAAGTTTTCGGGATGAGAAACATGCAATGTTTTACAACTAGACACAAGTGGTTAAGTTTCATATTATGATTACGTGTTGCCTAAGTTGCGATA
>BQNB010033414.1:0-13402 GCA_026074375.1 Tanacetum coccineum
AGAGACATGATTGTCTTTAAAATTTCAGGGCCTTGATAAAACGTGATCACCATTGCTCCTGATATTGCTTTCATAGTACCTGGTATTCGCTATTTTATACATATATTTTACCATGAAAAGCGACCCCAAAAGACCAAAAACATAATAAAAATTGCAAATATATGTTGTTTTTGTGTTTGTGTATGTGCAGGTACGGTTATCAAGAAAATAACAAAAATAAAGACAAAATTAAACGTAACCGAGCACGAGAATGGAATGAGCGCGAGAAAACAAATCCAACGATGCCTTCATCTTTTATTGAGCCGGCCCGACACCATTTATATGGGTCGGACCGACACCATTAATGACCAAAGGACACAACAAATGAAAAAAAAAATATATAAAAAAAAACATTCGGTCCATTTTGGTTTAATTGGCCCAAGAACAATTTCAAAAAAATGATATCAAATGAGAAAGAATTATACTACAGATCACGTGCTAGAGAAATAATTCAAATGCACCCATGTGAGTCTCCACTCAAACTAGAAGATGGCGAATGGCAAGAGTGCACGTGGCCAAGTCAAAAAGCATACACTGAGTTTATTATTCATATGCAAAAGGGGAAATTTGATCCAACATTCACAATTGATGCGTTAAATGGAAGCAAGAAAAAAAGACACGTGGCTCAAGATTGCCGGTTGGATCACTTTTATTCATTCCATGATCCGTGTGACACAAAAACAAAGCCAATGATTGGCTCAATGACTACCCAATGATTGGGAATAAATTTACACAACTTACCCCTCTCATCCCATATAAATCAAACGCCACCCCTCCATTTGAACCAGTTTTTTCTTTTATTTTTTTTAGTTTAGTTTAGATATTTTTAGCTTATTTTAGTTTTTAATGCTTATTGTACTCATCTCTTGTCTCAAGCTTATTAATATGATGTAATAAAATTTGTTCGAAGCTTATTAAAGATCTTGGTTTGCTTATTTTTTTTTCTTTCTTGTTTGCTCGATTCTAGTTATTTTTGTTTAGCTTATTCATTAAGCTACTTTTCGTGCTTATTTCAGTGGCTTATTAGTATCAAAAGTTCTCAAAAGCTAAATGATAAATTCCTATAAGCTCTTCTAAGCTTTTACGATTCAATCAATTTAGTTTTTAAGGGTTTTCGAAATAATAAGCTCATATATAGCTTATTGCTATGCTTATTTCGTTTTTGTTTAAATAGGAGTTCTTATTTTCTGAAATAATAAGTTTCTATTCATCTTATTTAGTTTAGAGTAAGTTTAAAGTGTTAGATCGAATTTTATGAGCTTATTTGCTTACTCGTTTGGATATTTGTTTCGTTTGAATGCTTATTGCTTGTTATGTTTTTTTAAGCATTATTTAGTTGTGGATCTCATTTAGCCTATTGTTCTTAAGATTATTTGTCGTATTATCTCGTTTAAAATTATCCTTTAGCAAATTTGGTTATTAGAAATACTTATCTCTTGATGATTATTGGTTCGTTTACTAATCTCGTATACAATATTCGACGTTTTTTGTTAAATCTTAAGCTCAATCAATTCTCGTAGTTTATTAAGTTTTTAATTGTTCATCATAATGGTGTCATAGCTTATTAGAATGTACTTATTTTGGGGTATTAATGTGTGCTTATTAGATTGGCTTATTTTATATACTTAATTTCATGTCCAAATAAGTTGTGCATCTGGTAAATGAAATTCAATTCGGGCCTCATTCTAGTTGCTTGGGCTTGTGCATGATCTGTTGGGCCGTTTGGTGCTTAAGAAATTAAAATGGGCCTTTTGTTGGTTTCGTAGAATAGAAAACACAGTAACTTGAATTGTGATATGAAAATGTGTGTTTCAGTTAATAGTTTTTTTAATTATTATTTTTGGTACCGTCAACACCAGAGGCAGGAGCTTAAGGGTTTATTTTAGCTAGACCGACATTAATTAGTTGTTTTAGTTAAATAAATCGGGTGTATTCGTTTTAAATTGCGGTCCTCCAATTCGTCATTTTCTATTCCTTTTCAATTAATAGTAGTGTAGTTTTATTCTATTTGATTTTATTTAGTTTGCCTAATAGATTTAATGTCATTCTTAGTGTAAGCTTTATTTTTAAAATGTTAGTTTTTAATTTCATTATGATAGTGAGTAGATAGTAGTGCATGTTTAATTGATTAAAGATTTGAATTTAGGTGGCGGGTTTAAAAAGTATTAAAAAAATTAGTCCTAATATGTCTTTTCGATTTACATTCCCGTCATTTATTATAGTGCAATTTAATTACTTGTCATTAATTTTAAGCATTTTCGTTTTAACTTGTCATTTTAATTCGTTAAACCTAAGCCCGCACTTAATGAACATTTTACGTCACTTAGCAAGCATTTTAGTCATTTATATTTTTAGATCATTTTAGTATAATCTTGTAGATTTAAATACTAGTTTAATTTTTAGTAAATAAAATAAATAAAAAAATAAATAAAAATAAAAATAATAGTAGTTTAAAACCAAAAGTGTAGTTTCCCTTTTATATGCTTTCTTTTTTAGTAGAATATATAACCTCAAACCAAAAGACTATAATGCTATTCAAGCTCGAATTAAAACTTGATACGTAGATTTTTCCATCACCTCTACGTCGAGAAACGACCCGTAAGGTTTTTTGAGATATCGCTTGGTTAAAAGTGAATTTATCTTGAACCCGATGGTATACTATAAACTAAACTATTATTGGTCCTAATCCTTATAATTACGTATCTATAAATTATAATTATATATTATATACGTGTTGATTCGACGGATCACTAGCTTGATCCAATTAACAAATTCGTTTTAAATCTCAAAAAAGTTCTGCATTAATTTCCGGAAACAATAGCTCTCATACTCTTCCGTGGTCACGAGTAGCTCTTCCATTGTACGTTCCGCCATTGGTGCAACTTCAACGATAGTATGAAGCTCGGGTTCGACCACGTTTAGAGCACGTGCTCTATTTCGACGTCTCGGAATGGTTACGTTCGAATTATTTGGAAAATTGGAATTTCTAGTACGCATGCACTAATCAAACAAATGAAATGATAAAAGAAATGAGAAAAAAAAATATTTTTGTTTACGAAATAATACAACAAACGGAGAAAAATAAAAATTAACTCTCTTAAGTAAAATTTGCAAACGGGGGACGTACTTGGAGCAAATCTCCTTAAAAACGTTTGTCCCTTCGGTCGTAGTTCCGTGGAACTACCCTCCTAATAGCTTATTTCACAAAAGGCCTTTTTCGTAAGTGACACAAGACGGTAAATTTTTGAATCTTAAGTTCGGGAACTTATTAATGGAATATTCACAAATTTTTCTATAAAGAAACTCGTGAATACTTAGCCTAACGAATTAAGATCGACACTTTAACAAGTCACATAGACTGGCAACAATCTTAACTCTAATAAATCGATCTTCGCATATTTAAAATCAATTATGGGAACTTGCAAAGTCTTGACGTTTTTAAGCTGGACTTGTGTTTTATAGCTCTTTGTATAAAAGATTAGCAAAATCAATCTATTTAAAAAGTCTTAGGTACTTTAAATCATTTTAGCATATCACTTTTACTTAATGTGATTTTCATTTAAGCTTGTAACTAGTTTCAATTAATAAAAGTTTGTTTTGAATATTGATCATTTGTTACTTAATGTTTTACCTTAATGCAAAACTATTTGATTAAAGTAAGAAATCTACACAAAAATATCACACGTTTAACCGGTAAGTGATACCGGGTCGTTTTCCCAAAGACTTATGAAATTGAGACCTCGTTTGTTATTTGGACAATGACTTGAATTGGTTAAAACTTTTTGGATTAATTTTCTAAATCTACAGTTAAAAACAATTTAAGCAAGCGAGTAAAATTAACGACTAAGCAATTAAAGATAAAAACAAATAACGGGAATTAAATAAAACGCGACAATTAAAATCCTAAATTATCAAAAATTAAACCTAAAAGTATATTTTTTTTACTTTTCCTATCCTAATTAACTAACTAATAAAGAAAAAGCTAAGGCAAAACTTAAAACGAGAACACTTAAAGCTTAAAAACGAAGAAAACGAGAACGGGAACAAAATCCCGTTCTTTAAAAAAATGAATTTTCAAAATATTAACCCTACAAATGAAAATTATTTTTTATAAATCCTAAATGACAAAAGAAAATTTTCAGAAAAAGAATTATATTTTTTTGATTATTTTTCTATTTTTTATGATTTTTTTAAAGATTTTAATAAAGAAAAATTATTAAAAAAATAAAAGTGTAAAACAAAAATCCTAGAAAAAATTTAAAAATAGCTAAACATGAAGGGAATACAGGAAAAATATAGACAAAGGAAATGATCAACCGAATAAGCTCAAATAAGCCTGATAAGCATTCGAACTGCTTATTTTTAGAATGAATGAAAAAGAAATTAAATGAATTAAACGTGTACCTTAGGACAAAAAAGTCCCAAGGGCACGTTGGTGTGAGGTGTGTGGTGTTGTGTTGTTATAAAGGTTGAGGAGGGTTGAGGTCCAGGGTTCGAGCCTTGCTCACCCTGGATTTCCCCTCTTCCCTTTTTATTTTTCTTTTTACAAAAACTTTGAAAAGCAATCTTTTAAAACAGCTTATAAGAAAACTTTTTTGTGAAATCAACTTTTTTGAAAGTCTAAAATAAACTAGAAAATCAGCTAATTATCTTGACAGAAACACTTAGCATGTTCATGGTTTTTTAACAAAACTTTGATTATCTTAAAACTAAATTAAGCTAAAGCTAAAACTAAATAAGCTATGAACTACTAAAATTAACCTAATAAGCAAGTTTAAACAACAACTAAACAAAGAACTTAAGCTATAAGCTAGAATACTCAAATAAGCATTTTGACAACACTGGATACCAAACAGACAATGAGATACTTTTGAGCTTATTTTTAGATAAGCAAAAGGATCCTTATGACAATCTAGCTTACACTACCTTAAACCCTGGCCAAAAAGCTACATGAAACAATTTTTGAAACATAGTTTGAAATTCAATAGCTCAAAGAAAAAGTTGATTGAAAACAGCTTATGTACTTAGTATGAGCTGAGTGAAAATTTTGGTTTAAAAAGATAAATTGCTTATTTTGAGCTTAAAAACAGATAATCAAATAGACTTTTGAAAACAAATTAAGCTGAAACAGATCAATTATAACCTATAAGCTACTAGCAAACGTAAAATCAAGACCTAAAACTATTATAACCATCTGAAAATTAAGATTGAAAAGAGTTACTTGTCTATTATTTATACTGATGTCGTTTGCACACAAATTATCTAATTTTTTAAAACCTACAAGTGCAGTCTATAGATCCTTGTTTATACACTTTTAAACACTCAATCAAATTCAATTTAAGCAACTATTCTAAGTAAAAACAAACTTAAGCTAATGATGCTAATAGGACTGAGCTTAAACTAACAAACTAAACTATAGCTAATTCACATAAATGAAAGCTAATTTAAACCTACAAATTTCCTTAAATCCAATCTTATAAACCTGCAAATGTAATTTTAAACCAATCCTAAGGACCAAATGGCCTTGGCAGTACTAACTTGAGTTAGTACTGCCTTGTGCCAAACACCCCTTAAAAAGGCCAAAATCCATTTTTAGCTTATGAAGATGAGAAATAATGAACAAAGACCAAATACCAGATATCAATTAGCTTTTAACAAGTCTAATAAGCAGCTTTTAACAACTAAATAAGCAGAATTGATAAGCTAATTACTATGCTAATTTTTGTTTGTTTTTCAAACTGTTTTATACTAAAATCAAACAAACTAAGATCTAGGTTGATTATCAAGCATATTAAGCATTAAACTACTAGAATAAGCACAAGTAAACATTGATAAGCACATATAAGCTATTCTAAACAAATTAAGCAGGCAATAAGCAGTAATAAGCTAGAAATGCAAATTTAAGCTAAAAATGTAAAAAGGAAACTTACAAGAGCCTCTGCTTAAACAAGGCTTATCAAATGCTCTTATGAGCTATCAACAAGCTCCAGCTTATCAAATGATAAGCTGGTAGGGTCCTGGAAGCCCATCCCTTATTGGCTTCCCTTCCATTTTTAGCTGAGGTATTTTGATTGTGAAGATTTGAGTAATAAAACTCAGTTGAGCTTTTGTAAGCTTAACAGAGGTAATAACTAGCTTATGAGTAGATTTAAGAGCTTAATGAGCTTATGTGAACAAAAGATAGCTTAATCAAATAGTTTTGCATTAAGGTAAAACATTAAGTAACAAATGATCAATATTTAAAACAAACTTTTATTAATTGAAACTAGTTACAAGCTTAAATGAAAATTACATTAAGTAAAAGTGATAAGCTAAAATGATTTGAAAAAAAAATTACATAAGCTAATTCTACAAGCTATTCTCTAAAACTACTCCTAGATGCCATTTGTGAGTGAGTGAGGAGCTCTTTATATAGGCTGAGAGAGAAGCTTCTAGGTCTCATACGCTCCAAATGATCTCAGCCTTTTAATCCTTGCAATTATTGGATCTTCAATCTTCACCGTTGGATCAATATGTGATCACACAGATTGCCAGCGTAGCAATCCGTGTGTTAGAGGCTTTGTGCTTCTTTTGGCTTGATTTCAATGTAATTTTTCATCTAGAGGTGTGTTAGTTCCTTCCCACGCCATGCCTTGCTGTCAAAACTTTGACCAATTATAGCATAAGGTGACGTTTTCTTTGCTGAGTCAGCAGCTTCGTACTTGGAATCTCTTTGCCACATAAGGGAGTGGGTTAATTTCTCTTTAATCTAGTTAATTTTAGAGAAGGTGAATTGGGGAAGATGGTGAATAGTGAAAACTGTTTTTCCCGCCCCCCAATTTTATCCAGTTTGTGTTTGACTGGATTATAATGGGGGTTGACTTGGGCCATGGTTAATTTTTGGGCTTGGGTAGATATTAAAAGGATTTTGGGTTATAAAGGAGATAACGACCGTTAGTCTTTTATATAAAAAGGACTAACGGTGTTATTAATTTAAGGGCTTTTATGAAATTGGTTTAACATCAAGGGTTGTTTTGGTGATTTCAAGGTTTCGTTCTTTTATGGTTGACCAAGAGTTGACCAAATTGACTTTTGTTGACCTTTTGATAGAAAACTCCTGGCTCTTGTGCACTCTTTCCATTCCCGTGTTTGTGTTTGTCTGGTTTTGACCGTTTTCTTGTGATTTTTGCAATATCCGTACCTACACATCACAAATGACAAAACAAGCAATATACAAGCATAATTTGCACAATTTGTTCATTTAAGGGCCATTTTTGGTATAAAAATGATATGTGATTTCTCACATATTAGTTTCCTGGTTGTTTTGGGTTTTGCCCCCTTTGCTGGTTTGGTAGCCGGTACTTCATCGTCACTGACAACTTCTCTGACGAGATACCGCTGGTACTTAGCAACCTTTGCCACATATTCAGGGTAATAGGTAGCAGATCAAATGTTCTCAGATATAAGTATATCTGGAATTTTCATCCCAAACCTTACTCTTTTGGTGTTCTTGAATGAGAACTTCAGGTATCCCAAAGCAGACTCCTCATAAGGCAGGTGCTGGACTTTTATGGAACTTGTGTTTACTCTGGAGGTGATTGATGATCAGCTTAGTAAAACGGACACCCGGAATCACAAGTGGATTAACTTTCTTCTTTCCCTCCATGTGAAGAGCCAGATTCATCATGTCCTCTATGAATGAGTGGACACACTGAGTAAATTCTTCCTATATCCTTCCAGCATAATCAATGTTTGCCTTGTTGACAACACCCCACAAGATATGCAACACTAGAGCTCTCGGTCTTTCAAATGCTGAAGTTTTTCCTATGAGGCAAAGATTGATGATAGTGGTGAGTGCCCTCCACGGCTAGTACATGTCATTTGTTACGACTCCAGATGAGGTTCTGACAACATTTGGGTAACCCAGATCGTTGACAAAGGAGATTATAGTGTTAGAATTGGGTGGAGATGTGAAATTGTTGTTGTCTTGGGGTAATTGAAGTGCTTCCCTTAGAGTAGATTTAGTGAGATAGAAGCGTTGTTCATCCAGCTGACAACTGTATCCTTTGTCTTTTTCAAATTTGATGGTGTCCCAAAACTGTTGGATGTACATGGTTGGAATGGTGGAGGAAGCGGTGAAAGCTTTGAAGAAGTTGGTGTTCTTCAAGATGTCCACTGCTATCTTGAATATGGGATTGGCTTAAGTTCTTTCCACATCTAAGAAACAATTGCTTTTTCCTACTGGAACCCATTTGTTACGAGGCAAGATTTGTTTATCTGAACGAGTAGGTGGAGAATCAGCAGCAATTGGAACCTCAGGAGCATTGATATTTGCATCAGCCATTGAAACTGCACACATACATCCATGAATACATACATACAGAAAGGTGATGTTAGATAAGAGCACATGCTCGAGGGTTAGATAGTCATATACATAGTCTAAGATAATGAGACACAGTGATCATATTGAAGTGATAGTCAACTGAGATGCATAACACTTAAGTCAACGGATGTCAACTCATGAGAGTGGAAACAAAACTCAGTGACTAATACACATTGACCAACACTCAAATGACATGACAAATCACAGCTGGGAAAACACATCCCACAAAACGCAAGGCATGCAAAAACTAAAACGCAGAGACTATTTTTATTAGACTAATCAAAACGCAATAGGCAAAACGCAGTGCATACAAAACGCAACACCTAAAATGCAAAGAATATTTTAATAAAAGATAAACAAAAAGCAAATGCAAGACGCAATAGCCAACTAGCAATCAGGCAAAATGCAACTAAGACAAAACGCAGGAATATTTTATTCAAATATAATCAAATCGTAACATTTTTGAAAAAAATTGAAAAGGTGGGTCCTACATTAGTAGTAATGAGGGTCTTCAATCACAAAACGTAATTGATTGCGTTTTGTCCTGCTTTACACAATATTATAATCAAAACGCAATAGCATCATTGAACTCAAAACGCAAAGGCATAAATTAGGAAAAACGCAATAGATATTTAACAATCAAAACACAACCAAGCACATTAACCAAAACGTAATCAAGAACACATAGGCAAAACGCAACCACGAACTTCTAACCAAAACGAAATCAAGCATACTTCAAAAACGCAGATTCCAATTACAACTTAAGGCATCTATGGCTTAATCAAATCATGGAATACTTTCAAAAACACTCTCAGAACATCTTAACAACATCAAACGGCCATTTACAAGCGACGTATGACCACGTTTTGACTAAAAAGTCAAAGATTATGCAAAAATCACAAGGACATAAAATTCAGAGGTGAGGGATCCAATTCAGGCATACATTAGGCATCAAACATGAATTTTAACACTAGCCCAGCAGTTAAAACACAATTAGCAACACTAACCAAGACTTGGATGATAGATTCGCACGAGAACCCTAAAACAAACATAATTTAGTTAGATTCAAGCCACGATATTATAGATAACACATATTTAGATGATAAGGAACACTAAACAAGTATTACCTAAGCACTAGATCACACAGATGGTCACGAATTAGGCAAATCGCAGTAAAGGTTGAGTTTTGAGTATGAGAGAAAAAGAAAGAGATGTTTGACTGGTCTTAGATGTCTTTGACCAAGTTAAAATGCAGGGGGGTTTTATACCTAAGTTAAACTTTAGGAGATTGGCAGTTTTGACCCCTCACTTACTACTTTCTTTTCATTTAGGGTTTAATAGTTACTAAGGGATTAGTTAAATTTCATAAATTGCACAATTGGTCCTCTATGTATTATGAGACTAGTAAACAACTAGCAATTAGCACATAAGACCCTATTATTGCACGAAAATGACAGCATTGGCCTTTTGAGTTAGCACAAGTTTAACTCCCCCTCAAAATGTAACCCCGTTAGATATAAAACCTTTCTCAATCATTTATATGATGCATAAAAATGCCCGTTAGATGTCATAAATTTGAAAAATACTCCCCCCTCAATCAATGACCCGTTTTCTATTAAAAGAGCTGTAGTTGTTGATTGAGTGTCAAATTTTGAGAAATTCAGGTCCGATTGATTTTCAAACAATACATTTCCACCTTGTGAGACACAAATAATTTTCTCAAGAATCATAGACGGAAAATCATTTGTATACACATAAGACTTCTCTTCAGGATCAAGAAATAATGCACTGAATCGTATATTAGATCGGAGTTACATGGATATAAAGTAATCCATGCCCGGGAGAACTTAATCACATGTTGTTAGGAACAACCGTCTTTTAGGCGACGTGCTTTCCTCATTTTGAAGACCGGGTTGCATATCAGAAATAATAGCAAGCCATAAAGACATGTTTGGAAAGGTTGAAACTTCCGTTCGAGCTTCATTTAAAGACCCGTGTCATTATTGAATGACATTTCTAGGACCGTAAATGTTATCGATAAACGGAAGACATGTCTTGAAAAGTTTAAACTATTTTTGGTATTTTCAATTTTCTGATTTTTATGGATTTTTGTTGGTTTTCTATTTTTGAATTTTCTTTTTGAGAAGGAATATGTACATATTTACATAGGATACTTGAAGTGAATCCGTTACTCATCCTTATCATCCTGAAGACGTTTGAGTGTCTCTGGCTTCATACTCTTCATGCCAAGCCGCGGGAGAATGAATTCGAATCGTTCTCTGGGTAGTGCCTTAGTGAATATATCCGCCAGTTGATACTCTGTCCTTACGAAATACAACTCAACCACTCCCTTTTCCACTTGTTCTCTGATGAAATGATGTCGGATGTCGATGTGTTTAGACCTGGAGTGCTGGACATTGTTGCAGCAGAGAGCTATAGCACTTTTGTTGTCACAATACAGAGGGATGTGATTGTATGCAAAGCCATAATCCGATAATTGAGACCGCATCCATAGGATTTGGGCACAGCATCCAGACATCGCGATGTATTCAGCCTCTGTAGACGATATGGACGTGCTAGTTTGCTTCTTTGATGACCAGCTTACTAACTTATCACCAAGGAACTGAGCACTGCCAGATGTACTTCTTCGAGTGTCTTGACAACCTGCATGATCTGCGTCTGCGTATGCTGTTAGTGCCATGGCGGTGTCTTTCGGATACCAAAGACCCATATTTATGGTTCCTTGGAGATACCGAAAGACCCATTTAACTGCTTCAAGGTGCCTTTTAGTGGGCTTAGATTGATATCTAGCACACATGCACACAACAAAAACTAGGTCAGGTCTACTGGCTGTGAGATACATCAGGGATCCAATCGTACTGCGAATAATGGTCAAATCAAACAAGGACCCTAAGAGGCCTTATCCAGTTTTTTTATGCTCCACCATGGGTGGTCAACAAGGTCACTTTTATAGAAGATCAATTTCTTAAAATCTCATTAGCATATTTAGATTGATTAATGAAAATGCCTCTAGGATTCTGAGAAATTGTAAGCCTAAAAAAAAGGATAATTGACCATCATCGACAATTTGAAATTTAAGCTCTTTCTGTAGAAAAAGGTCACAGTCTGTGGGAATCAGGTCAATGCAAATATTAAACATCAACATAATATTTGAACATGAAAAGTGTGTTTGCCTTTTTTCCAATAACAAGGTTAGATTTTGACCACACCCTTGGAGAATCCTTGTGCACATGAAGAAACTTTGACAAAGTGTCATACCACGCCCGGGGTGCCTGCTTTAACCCGTAAAGAGCTTTCTTCAGACGGTAGACATGATGTGGACGATCAGGGTCAACGAAGCCTTCAGGTTGGCTAACATAGACTACTTATTTAAGCTCGCCATTTAAGAATGCAGTTTTCACGTCCATTTGATAAACTGTCATGTTTTTGCTGGCAGCATTGGCAATATATATTCTGATAGCTTCAAGTCTGTCGGCCGAGGTGAATGAGGGGAAAGGGGGCTTCTTCAAAATCACGACCTTCTCTTGACATATCCTATCGCTATAAAAAAAAAAAAGAAAAATATATATTTTGGGGGGACAAGGACATGCCTTATTTTTCAACACGTCACCATACTCGTCAAGTTTCACCTTATAAATCCACTTGAGAGCAATAATCATTACACAGTCCAGGGGTGGCACTAATTCCCATACGTCCAGTCGATCAAATTCATGGATTTCATCTTGCATGGCTTGAAACCAGCAGTCTTCAGTAATAGCATATTTGAAGTTTTTTGGTTCGACTTTGGACAGTACTGAATTGTAGAGGCACCACAAAGCATCTGTAGCAAGCTGCTTCCGAGTAGATACCGGTCGAGAAGGGTTCCCAATAATATTATCAATAGGATGAGAGGCGGTCCATTTTCAGAGATGTTCATGAGGCTGAGTGGTTTGGTTGGATTCAGTTATTGCGATTACCCCAGAAGATGATGCTTCAGAGTTCTGATCTAGGGTGAATACATTAACAAATGGTTCGGGATCAGTCGCAGAAAATGGATTTACTTCAAACGAATGCTCAGCTGCAACACCTTGATGTACTGAAGAGGATTGATGATCCGAAGATGATGGTGAATGACTTCCTGATGGTGCCTCTTGATCAATGAGGATGGATACAGATGGACCGGTAGAGGTGACAGAAGCTTGAGCTGGCCAGTAGCAGGGGTACCAGACGATCAACCATGGAAGACTCAAAATATTCATCAAACATAGGTTGGAACAAAATCTCCAGTTCCTTATTGGTAGGAGGTACATAAGGTGCTGCAGGAGGAGGATTGGGTACGAGCCCTGAACTGATAGGTCCAGGTGTCAAAAGGTTAGGTGCAGGTCCTGGACTAGAGTGTACAAGAGCTGTTTGCCCAGTCAGCTCATCGAATGTAACGTGAATAGTTTCCATGATTTGCCGGGTTTATTTGTTGTAGATTCGGTAACCCTTCCTATTTGGTGCGTAACCGACAAAGAACCCAATGTCTGCTTTAGCTTTCAATTTATCCAGATCTTCACAATCGTTTGTTGGGTAGCAGAGAGCCCTAAAAATACAAAGAAACGAAAGATCCGGTTTCTTGTCATGCACAAGTTCATATGGGTTTTTATCATGAAGAGTATGTATGAGGGATCGGTTTTGGGTGTAACA
Source organism: Tanacetum coccineum (assembly GCA_026074375.1). Classification (NCBI taxonomy): domain Eukaryota; kingdom Viridiplantae; phylum Streptophyta; class Magnoliopsida; order Asterales; family Asteraceae; genus Tanacetum; species Tanacetum coccineum. Next base: position 13,091 of record BQNB010033414.1, read on the forward strand.
GGCAGTAGCAACAGCTTCTGCCCAAAGAAATAATGGAGCCTTAAGGAAGACCAGCATAGTCCTAGCAGCTTCAACAAGAGTACGGTTCTGTCGTTCAACAACGCCATTTTTCTGAGGACTTCTCAGAACGGTCAATGCCAACGCTTTCATAGTAATCAATCAAATCTTTATTAACAAATTCGGTGCCATTATCAGTCTGCACGAACCAGACAGTTTTGTTGAGACCAACTTGAAGTTGTTTTAAGAGATTGATTACAAAAGCTGGAGTCTCGTCCTTTGATCTCAAAAACTTCACCCATGTAAACCTGGAGT
>BQNB010033414.1:14704-52347 GCA_026074375.1 Tanacetum coccineum
ATATCGGCGCTAGGTGTCCTATATTCGTTCCTTGGGTAGATTCAACTGGTTGTGACTGAATCGTTGGAACGTCTATCTCCAGAAACACCTTCTCATAGTTGGTTACGCGCGAACTCACCCCTTTTTTATGTGTAAATAAACATAAACATATATATATATATGTAAATATATAAAAATACACAACAAAGGTCAGAACTCACGAATTCAAGTAAACCGGAAGCAGTATAGAGAAACTCCGGGTCGTTATGTCCCAACGAGGCTAAAATGGAAAATCGAGAGACGATTGATGATTGGTGTTTGAATGTAACAAGGAATGATTGGGAATTAAAACTGAAAGTAAATGCACATAAAATTTAAACAAAGAACATAAGCTGGAAATTGAATTAAAGCTAGCAAAGGCAAAACACTAAAAACTTTTACACTAAGGCACAAATAAGCTCTAATAAGCTTAAGACAGACAAATAAGCTAATCTAAATCTAAATAAGCAAATTAAGCATGCAATTAAGCTAAATTAAACAAGAGAAACACAACAGTACTAACAACAGTACTACCAGTATTAACTACCAGTACTAACTTAGAGTTAGTACTGCTAGTTATAAGTTAGTACTATTAAGTAAAAGTTAGGTATGTTAGTATATGATTAGTACTGACTATATGCTAAACAAAACACAATGAACAATATATAAACAAAAAAAACTAAGTCAGTAGCTCTACTAACCTTAATAAGCCACTTGTAATAGAAATAAGCAACTAGTATGAACAATAAATGACAAATTACGCTTGAAAACTATAACTGATAAACTCCTTAAGTTATTTAAAAAGGCAAATAAGTTTACTAAAGACAGTACTAAATAGCTCTAATACTACTCTAGAAAGCCCTAAACCAATCTTAAATAAGGTAAAATAAATTAAAATATATAAGCTGATATGTTTTAAATGAACTAACAGTGCTAACATGTTATGTACTACAGTTACATAACTTGGAAGTAGTTCTGGAGTGTTAAGTTAGTAATGTTCTAAAAATGAACTTGCATGTACATAACTTGGAGTTAGTGACTGCTTGTTCAAAACAGCCTTTTTCTTTCCAAATCATTTTTATTTCAAACTAATTAAATAACAGATATCAATTTAACAAGTTAAAAACACTTATAAGCAATTTTTTCATTCCATAATAACACTTAACTAGCATGAATTAGCGCTAGCGTTATAAACTTAAAACCCATTCAGTTGTAAGTAAATAAACTAGCAATTCTGCAATAGACAAGTAAAGAAGAAATAGAGAGAATACTGCACCCTTGCTCAAACAGCGGCAAAACAATGAATCTTCAAGCCTCTAGCTTGCATACGAACAGCTAGTGTGAGTCAATAAGGCCTATACTATACTGGTTATCATCCAATAAAAAAGCTGTGGTGTATTGAGAGTGATTTTTGTGATTTTCTCTTAACTACTTAACTTTTTAGTTTTACTTAATGAAAACAGCTTATAAATAAGCTGTACTGATAGCTTTTTGAAACACAAAACAATATAAGTAAGAAACTTAACACTTGAATTGTAGATTATTCTAAAAACTCATCTTGCATTTATAAAACTTGATAGAGTTACAAAAGCTGAATGTTAAAAGCTGTAAATGATCTTTGAAATTTATATCTTAGTTTAAAAACTAATTAGTTACTAAAAAACTAAACTAGAGCCTCACAAGGCTTACAAAAAAGCTTGTTTATAGCCAGAAGTCTTGGACTTGCATCTTGTGCTTCTCCTTGGAGAGATAAAACCAAGGTGCTAGTGTCGTGAGGGAATCTTAGAGCAAATACTAGCTTTGATTTCTTTTGAGTTCTTTGGAGACAATCTCAGCCATCGAAATGCTTTGGGTATGGGAGAGGGTATTGACCAACATGGAACTGTAAACAGATGGGCGGGAAATAGTAGGGTGGGGGAATGAAATGATTTTGGTTGGGGGTGTAGTGATTTTCTGACAGGGAGATGTATGGGATACAAAACTCGGGTTGGCATGGCTTTGGTATTGCGGGAGTATTGCGGGAAAGGGTCTCTATACAAGTTGGGTTCTTGAAGCAGGGAGGTTGAGATGATTAAGGGTATGTTTGGTTTGTGTAACAAGAAAAGGCCCCTCCACATTACTTTCTTCTTTTCATTCCCCTTTTTCCCCTTTCTTTCTTTTATAAATGAAGTTTCCATATTGGCATTATATCAGACCTTGCCTTTTGTTTCCTTAATAAATTTACTTAGGGGTTTGGCATTTCTGACCCCTCAAGGTTATATTTTTCTTTGCTTTTTCTCTATCGGAGTTGACATTGAGGGGGGGGCGGGTCTTTGATCAGGGCTCGTTCGTCACACACTTTTCATCTCGTGTCCGGTTTTGCTCGCTCTTTTGTCTTTGGTTTTTCATCTTTTTGTGATATATCCGCTTCCTGCACAACACAATTAGAACAAATCATGATATTTTTGGCATTTTGAGTCCGTTTTTGGTTATTTTAGCTCGTTGTGATAGGTATAGGTATGTGTAATTAAAGCACATCACCAAGGGTTTAGGCTCATAACATCACTATCTTTTGCCTGCAGCATACATTATCTGGTATTCCAGTACTAAATTTGGTCTATAGGACTATAATAGTTTCTTCATGCATTTCCTCCTTTATCACCCTGCCATTGCTCTGTCAACAACTTCTGTATCATAAGTCAACTTAAACTCCTTAGGTTTTCACTTTGCCTCCCTCATACCATTGCTCCTCAGTTTCCTTGTACTCTTACCTGATCTGCATCTTGATCTTCAAAGACAAGTTCTGTTCATCCTACAAGTTGATTTAGGTTTGGATTTTTTCCTCCCTTGTTTGAAAATAGACTCCTTCTTTCCAAATCTCTTCTTCATGGATAATCTTTGCACACTCTTTAACCATGCCCTATGGTGGGAGATGCAATGGCTTGCACTTCTTTTCCAATCTCTTGTTTCTAAATTCAATGCTCTAATCTCTTACTGATACCACTGCTTGAATCTTGTAGATCGCTTTTTCTCGGATTGCCCTGCACATGTTAAGTAAGTGAAATAGTATCTTTAGGGAAAACCAAGTCATTACAAACTTGGATATCCTTTTTGGGTCAACATACTCAAACTTTTTGAGTATGAAAGATTCTTTTTCTTTGGAAACATGATCCATGTAAATTCCCTTGGGCATCCCTAAAACTACCTTGACTTCTTAAGGTCATTATCCATCTTACCCTTACCAGTATTAACTACTGCTCTTGTCCCAGCAGTAGTTATATTTTTAACCCCAGAAGTTTTAATATCCTGTTTTAAGTTTTTGGGTCTAAAATTTGGTTTTGTGTAGTAAGACCTTTTGATTGGTGAATATGAGGCTCTTGGTCTTACATTGTCCATTCTTGGGTAAATTGGTCTAATAGCACTACCAGTTTGTGCTATTTTTTGGGGGCTAAATTTACTAGGCATTACTAACAGGCCTAGTGAACTAACGCGCTGAACCAAACCTTCTTTTTATGTGTAAATAAGTAAAATGAAATATAAATACACAAAGGATCAGAACCGCCGAGATCAAGAAAACCGGTAAGAAGCAGTTATAGGGTTGGGGGGTACTCCGGGTGTATATGTCATCGAGGATTGAAATGGAAAATCGCAAGACGATTGATGATTGGTATTTGAATGTCACAGGGAATGCGAATATGAATGGGCACTAAAACTGATGATAATAAGCAAAAGCACATAAAAATAGCAAAGAGAATAAGCTAGAACAAGAATCAAAACTAGGAATGACAAAAACACTTAAAACTTTTATACCTAGGTCACTCAAAATAAGCTCAAATAAACTTAAGACAAATCAAATAAGCTAAACTAACTCTAAATAAGCAAATACAAAAAGCAATTAAGCTAAATTAAACAAGATTAACACAACAGTACTAACAACAGTACTAACAGTTTTAACTACCAGTACTAACTTGGAGTTAGTACTGCTAGGCTAACAAGACTTAAAGAATTAATAAATAAGCAAACAAGCTAAAACAGAAGTTCACCTAACCTTAATAAGCACTTAATAATAAGAATAAGCAACTAGAATAAACTAACATGATAAATGAGCTAGAAAACTAAAACTGATAAACTATTGAGAATACTTTAAAAAGGAAAATAAGTTTAAATAAGCAAACAGCAAAGGAAAATGGTTTAATCTACTTTAAAAAGCTAAGGAAATCTTAAACAAGCTAAAATAATAAGCTGATAAGCTAAAATGAACAAACAGTACTAACAGTTTTAACTAACAGTACTACTTAGTTAGTACAGCTAGTGTAAGTTATAACTGCTTGTGTAAGTTAACTTCTGTTAGTGTACAGTTAAGTAATGGTATCCTTTGAAATCCCAGAAAATGAACTAGCAGTACTAACTTAGAGTTAGTACTGGTAGTGTTAAGTTAATGCTGTTCTAAAAATGAACTAGCAGTACTAACTTAGAGTTAGTACTGCTTGTTCAAAACAGCCTTTAACTTTTTCAAAAATCATTTTTATTTCAAACTTATTAAAAACAGATTATCAAATAACAAAGTAAAACACTTATAAGCAATTTTCAATCCATAATAAGCACTTAAATAAGCATGAATTAGTCTAGCAGTATAAACTTAAAACTAACAGTTGTATCAAATAAACTAGCAGTTCTGCAATGATAAAGTAATAGTAAGAAAAATAGAGAATTATACTACCTTGGTCAAAACAGGGTAAACAACAAATCTACAAGCTCTAGCTTTGTATAAAACAAGCTAGTGATAGTCCATAAGCCCATCCATAACTGGCTTATCATCCAATAAGTAAGCTGTGGTATATTTGAGAGTGATATTTGTTATTTTCTCTTTACTACTTAACTTTTTAGGTTCACTTAGTTAAAACAGTTTGTAAACAAGCTGTATTAAGAGCTTTTGAACACAAAACAACTCAATTAAGAATCTTAACACTTGGAATTAGAAAGTGACTTTAAAAACTCAAACTTGCATTAAAACTTGAATGTGTTACAAGGTGAAGGCAAAGCTGTAAAATGACTGAAAATAAGCTTAAGGTTATTAAAAACAAAAAAATTAACTAGATAGATCGTATGATTTACAAAGAAGCTCTATATATATAGCCGAAGTATTGGACTTCCATCTTGTGCTTCTTTGGAGAGATAAAACCAAGTGTGCTAGTTGTGTGAGGAGAGACTAAAGCAAATCCCAGCCTTTGAATTCTTTTGAGCTTCTTTGGAAACAATCTCAGCCATCGAAGTGGGGCTTTGGGAATGGAGAGGGATGCCAACTTGGACTTTATAAAGCCTGGATTGGGTAGTAGTAGGGTGTGAGTGATTTTGCCAGAGAAGTATGGGAGCATAAACCGGGTGCTGGCTGGTTTTGGTATTGGCGGGAGTGTGGGAAAGACAAAGGTACTACAAGTTGGGCTGTGACAGGAGAGAGGTGAAGATGAATTAAGGAATGTTTGGGGTTATGTACAAGAAAGGCCCTCCTCATCTTTCCTCTTGGCATTTCTCTTTTTCTCCATTTTCTTCTTGTCATAATGAAGTTTCAATTGCATAATCAGCCCTGAGGTTTATATGATAATATTACTTAGGGGTGTTTGCATTTTGACCCTAATGTTATATTTTTCTTTGCTGTTTCTTTTAGGAGTAGAATTCTACTTTGATTTGGCTTCGTATCCACTACTATTTTCCATCCTTCGTGTCCCATTTTGTCGTTTTTGATTGGTTTTCGTCTTTTTGTGAGATATCCGTTCCTGCCTACTTAATTAGGCAAAAAATAGCATTATATTTGCATTTTGAACGTCCGTTTTTGGTTTATTGTAGTCGTTTTTAAAGCGTAAAAGATATGTGTAATTAAGCACATATCACCTAGCAGTACTAATAGGCCTAGCAGTACTAATAGTATGTACTGCTCTTTTCCCATTTGGCCTAACAGGATTAACCAAACCTGTCTTGGTTAGTACTCCTGATGAGACAAAAGTCCTTCTTGATTGAGGGTATTTCAAATTATTTGAAATTTTTTGTTGATTAACCCTTTTACCATTATCCTATACTGGTTTGACCACCCTTTTACCAGTATTAACCATAGTTTTTACCTTAGGTGTTGGACTCTTTTTGGCATAAAAATCACAATCTTTGATCAAATGGTCAGAACTTTTACAGACAAAGAAAGCTTTTATTTTCTTAAATCCAATTCCTTCTTTCTGAGAAATTTGACCAATTTTATCAAATCGATTTCTAACTGTCTGAGTCTCATTAGTCTTAACAGGACTAACTATTTTTACAGCAGACACATCATCCTCATCATCTGAGTTCCAATCCTCAATGATGACTTTGTCTCTGTTAATCTTTGGTTTAGACATAACTGATTCATTGATAGACTTAGGTTTTTCAACATTTACTTCATTTGTATTACCTACAGCCTCACTAGTTTTAGATTTACTAGTATTAATTTTTGACTCAATGATTTTCTTTCTAATGGCATATTCATCTAAACCTGCAAATGATATGTCAGCTCTTGGGGTTAGGATGGTTCCCTGTTTAAGGAGGGAGGAATATCTTGTTAACCCCATCTGTTTGGAGAACCCTATCATTTGTGGTTGTGATTTCTTCATCACTTGATATGTTCTCAAAAACACGCATACTAATCTCACTATCAGTTTCAGATTTGTTTTACTTATTCATCCAAATTGTTATGTCATATCTAAACCATTTTTTATCTTTTAGCACTCATTTAAATGTTGAGGTTTTTTATTAAGAACCTTGGATGATTTCTTCCATTCTTTTATCTTAACTTTCAACTCATCTCTTTCCTTAACAACTTTTTCTAGTTCCATTTTAAGGTTGTTGATTTTTATTTCTTTGCACTTAAGCTCATAGTTTTGAAACTCATATTTTTCACCCTAAGCCAGTTCATTATTTTCATGTCCAAGATTCTAGTTTATTAGTTGATTATTATGGCTAACACATTACCCTGAATTTTCTAGTCTGGCTCTGCTATGTTTTTCTCTTTCACTATCAAAGTTCTTTTGAAGAGTTTTAAAAGATTCAAGACATTGTTTAGAACAGTTTTGTACCTCATTTTGTCAGAAGAACTTGATGAGCTTGAGGAGGAGATGGCCATTAAAGCTTGATGAGCTTGATTGTAAATCTGCTTCAAATAATGGAGTTCTTCTTATTCAGAGTTTCCACACAAGCTCTAGATACCACTTTGTTGGATCCCTTACTGAATAGATCTTGAACCTTTAGCTTGCAAGGGTTTGTTCTTTAGATAAATTCCAAAAGCCAACAATAATGAAACACTGATGGAAAAACTATTGATATGCGGAAACTAATCATCAATGCACTAAGAAGAACAATATTAAGAAAAAAAAGAGATCTTCGATCAAACAACTTTATATAATAATTGAATAGTTCTAGGTTACACAGTTATGATTGCTAATTGATCTCTATTGATCTATATCTATTAACTATGCCTAGGGTTCCTTTTATACACAAAGGAAAACCCTAATGGGCTTACAAAACGTGAGGAGATAATGCATATCTATTCCTAATTTAACTCATGAATAATCTCCAATACCAGGACTTATATTATATGCTAGCGCACCTAAAACATTACTTATTAACAAGCACTAACTATAATAACAAGTACTAACATGTACTGCTAGTACTAACTATACACTAACAATACTAAAGACTTAGACTATTTTCTTCAATCTTTCTCAGCAACACTAAGTCTTCATTAGCAGCACCAATGTTGAACCAGCAGCATTAAGTTGTAAAGTCTTCTAAAACCCAACATTAATGCTAGCACCAAGGTCGGCTAAAGCATTGCAGGAGAAAGTTTTGTTAAAGTTATACGGAATAAGGAAACTTTTGAGGTCTCCGAGTTTTGGTGGAACTTTATTTTGGATCATAGCGGAACTTTCATCGCTTAGGAAAGCGGTTGAAATTTGTTTGATTTTATGCTTGTTGCTTATGAGTTCTTTGAGAAATTTGCAATAGTTAGGCATTTTAGCTAAGACGTCAACAAGAGGTATGTTGATTCAAACGGCTCGGATCATGTTAAGGAATTTTCTGTATTGGGCCTCCATTTTTTCTTTTCTAAGGTGTTGAGGATATGGAATCTTTGGTTTGTATGGTTTTGGTAATGGTGTTTCTTTAACTGGTTTTGTGGGTTGAGTTTTTGGTTTTGGTGTAGGTTCATCGTCTTCATCATTGCTATTGAAGTTGATAGGGTTTTCAGAATTGTTTTGTTGATCATTCAGGTTATCTGATGGATTATAGGATTTACCACTTCTTATGAATATAGCATTCACATGCTCATTACGAGATTGCGGTGGTTGGTAAGCTTTGGGGTTATATCCTTTTGGGTTTGGTTGAGTATTACTTGGAAGAGATCCAGAAGGTCGACCAAATTGCTGTCAATCTCTCTCTTTTCCTCCTCCTCCCCGAATAATATAATATCTCTCCAATCCCCTCCCCCAAATGCACTCATATTCAAAACATACCACCACCCCCCCCCCCCACATTCACACCCCCCCTAACCACCCTCCCCACACTACTATCTATATCCATAAAACATAACCTCCTTTTAAACACAAACAACCACACATCACCCCAGCAATAACACCCCCCCCCAAATCCTCCCCACACCCCAACCATCCCCATCATCATACCTAAATAAACAACACCAACACCAACCCCCCACACCCCCCACACCACCACACAACACCCTATACTAACACCCCCTATAACCAAAACCCACCAAATCCAACGAGACCAAAACCCACAAACTTCGAACAACGAAAAAATGGAGGCCAATACAAGAGGAAATACCTTACAAGATCGAGCCGTTTGACATCAACCAACTCACTCCCTCCTCGCTCTCCGCTCCCCCCCCTCGCCCCCCCTCCCCCCCCCCCCCCACCCCTTTTCCACAGGCCCCCCCTACCACATGCACCCTCCACATCCATCCCATATCCGCCCACCCCCCATTACTCCAATAACCCAGAACCCCTCCCCCCCCACCACTGCCCCACCCCCAACACCACCGCCATTACCCACACTAAATGCTCCTCAAAATTTCACCGCTTGCCTATTTAGCGAAGAAAGTTTCCTCTCTATGATCAAATAAAGTTCCACCAAAACTCGGAGACCTCAAAAGTTTCCTTATTCCGTATAACTTTAACAAAACTTTCTCCTGCAATGCTTTAGCCGACCTTGGTGCTAGCATTAATGTTGGGTTTTAGAAGACTTTACAACTTAATGCTGCTGGTTCAACATTGGTGCTGCTAATGAAGACTTAGTGTTGCTGAGAAAGATTGAAGAAAATAGTCTAAGTCTTTAGTATTGTTAGTGTATAGTTAGTACTGCCAGTACATTGTTAGTACTGTTATTATAGTTAGTGCTGTTAGTAGTAAGTTAGTGCTGCTAGCATATAATAGTTGTCTGTTAAGGTGTTATGCTGGTTTTAAATTCAGGAATAGATATGGCTTTATCTCCTAAGCGTTTTGTAAAGCCATTAGGGTTTTCCTTTGTAGTATAAAGGAAACCCATAGGCATAGTTAATAGATGTTGATCAATAGAGATTTATTTAGCAATTATAGCTTTAACTAGTTCGATTCAAAGTTATTATTTAAAGTGTGTGTTTGATGAAGATTATTGTGTTTTCTATTATTGTTCTTCTTAGAATTGTTGATTGTTTGACGCATAATCAATAGTGTTCAATCAGTGTTTCATTATTGTTGCTTTGGATTTATCTAAAGTAACAAACCCTTTGCAAGCTAAAGGTTCAAGATCTATTCAGTAAGGGATCCAACAAGTGGTATCAGAGCTTGTGTGGAAACTCTGAATAAGAAGAACTCTATTATTTAAAGCAGATTTACAATCAAGCTCATCAAGCTTTAATTGCCATCTCCTCTTCAAGCTCATCAAGTTCTTCTGACAAAGAGGTACAAAACTGTTCTAAACAATGTCTTGAATCTTTTAAAACTCTTCAAAAGAACTTTGATAGTGAAAGAGAAAAACATAGCAGAGCCAGACTAGAAATTCAGGGTTATGAGTTAGCCTTAGAATCTTTAGAATCTAGAATTCTTGGACATGAAAAAAGATATGAACTGGCTTGGGGTGAAAAATATGAGTTTCAAAACTATGGCTTAAGTGCAAGAAATAAAAAATCAACAACCTTTAAAATGGAATAGAAAAAGGTTGTTAAGGAAAGAGATGAGTTGAAAGTTAAGATAGAAAAAGGGGGAGAATCATCCAGGTATTATAAAATACCTCAAGTTAAATGAGTGCTAAAGATAATAAATGGTTTTAGATATGCATACAATTGGATGAATATGTAACAAATCTGAAACTGATAGTGAGATTAGTATGAGTGTTTTTGAGAACAGATCAAGTGACGAAGAAATCTCACCAGCAAATGATAGGTTCTCCAAAGCAGATGGGTATCATGATATTCCTCCTCCTATAACAGGGGAACCTTCTAACCAAGAGTGACTATCATTTGCTGGTTTAGATGAATATGCCATTAGAAAGAAAATCATTGAGTCAAAAATTAATACTAGTAAATCTAAAACTAGTAAGACTGTAGGTAAAATAAATGACGTAAACATAGAAAAACCTATGTCAATCCATGAATCAGTTGTGTCTAAACCAAAAGAAATATCAAGACAAAGTCATCATTGAGGATTGGAACTCAGATGATGAGGATGATGTGTCTGCTGTAAAAATAGTTAGTCCTGTTAAGACTAATGAGACTCAAACAGTTAGAAATCAAGTTGATAAAATTGGTCAAATTTCTCAGAAAGAAGGGATTGGATTTAAGAAAATAAAAGCTTTCTTTGTCTGTAAAAGTTCTGACCATTTGATCAAAGATTGTGATTTTTATGCCAAAAAGAGTCCAACACCTAAGGTAAAAACTATGGTTAATACTGGTAAAAGGGTGGTCAAACCAGTATAGGATAATGGTAAAAGGGTTAATCAACAAAAAATTTCAAATAATTTTGAAAATACCCTCAATCAAGAAGGACTTTTTGTTCATCAGGAGCTCACTAACAAGACAGGTTTGTTAATTCCAGTTAGGCCCAAATGGGAAAGGCACGTAACATACTATTAGTACTGCTAGGCCTATTAGTACTGCTAGGTGATATGTGCTTAATTACACATATCTTTTACCTTTAAAAACGAGCTACAATAACCAAAAACGGACTCAAAATGCCAAATATATGCTTGTTTTGCTAATTATGTTTGTGCAGAACGGATATCTAACAAAAAGAGGAAAAACATCAAAAAATGCGACAAAAATGGGACACGGGATGGAAAAGTGTGTGGAGAGAAGCCAAATCAAAGTAAGTCTATCCGAGAAGAATAGCAAAAGAAAATATAACTTGAGGGGTCAAAAGCCAAACCCTAAGTTAATTTATCCATATACCACAAGGGGCTGATTATGCCAATTTGGGAAACTTCCATATATGAAGAAAGAAATTGGAAAAAAGAGAATGCCAAGAGGAAAGAATGTGGAGGGGCCTGTTCTTGTACACTAAACCAACAATCCCTTAAATTCATTTCAACCTCTCTCTGTCACAGCCCAAACTTGTAACACTTTTCTTCCACTCTTCCCGCCATACAAAACAAGCCAGCACCCGGTTTTTGCTTCCCATACTTCTCTGCAAAATCACTCAACACCCTACTACTGCCATCCTCTAGCTTTATAAAGTCCATGTTAGGCAATCGCTCTCCATTCCCAAAGCACTTCGATGGCTTGCTGATTGTTTCCCAAAGGAGCTCAAAAGAATTCAAAGGCTGGAATTCTTTAGGTCCTCTCCTCACACACTAGCACACTTGGTTTATCTCTCTAAGAAGCACCAAGATGGAAGTCCAATACTTCGGCTATATATATAGAGCTTCTTGTAAATCATTAATGGATTATCTAGTTAATTTTAGTTTTAATTTAACTTAAGCTTATTTTCAGTCATTTACAGCTTTTTACTTTCAGCTTGTAACACTTTCAAGTTTTAATGCAAGTTTGAGTTTTTTAAAGTCACTTTCTAATTCCAAGTGTTAAGATTCTTAATTGAGTTGTTTTGTGTTCAAAAGCTCTTAATACCAGCTTGTTTACAAAACTGTTTACTAAGTGAACCTAAAAAAGTTAAGTAGTAAGAGAAATTAACAAATATCACTCTCAAATATACCACAGCTTACTTATTGGATGATAAGCCTCGTTATGGATGTGGGCTTATGGTACTAAAAACTGCTTGTTTTATACAAGCTAGATGCTTGTATAGATTTGTTGTTTGACCCTGTTTTTGTCCAAGGTGTAGTATGTCTCTATTTTTCTTAACTATTACTTATCTATTGCAGAACTGCTTGTTTATTTGATACCAACTGTTAGTTTTAGTTTATACTTGTCTGAGACTTATTCATGCTTATTTTAAGTTGCGTTTTATGGATTGTAAAATTGCTTTATAAGTGTTTACTTTGTTATTGGATCAATTGTTTTTAATATGTTTAAAATAAAAAATGATTTTTGGAAAAAGTTAAGGCTGTTTTGACAAGCAAGTACTAACTCTAAAGTTAGTACTGCTTTGTTCATTTTTAGAACAGCATTAACTTAACACTACAGTACTAATAAAAGTTAGTACTGCTAGTCATTTTGGAATTTCAAAGATAACAGTAATTAACTTACCCTAACAGTATTACTTTACAATAGCAGTTTGAAATTACACTAGCCGTACGAATACTTAAGTTAGTACTGTTAGTTAAAAACTCTTAGATACTGTTTGTTTCCTTTTAGCTTTATCAGCTTATTATTTTAGCTTGTTTAGATTTCTTAGCTTTTTTTTTAAAGTAGGATTAAACCGTTTTCCTTAGCTGGTTTGCTTATTTAAACTTATATTCCTTTGAAAGTATTCTCAATTAGTTTATCAGTTTAGTTTTCTAGCTCATTTACTCATGTTAGTGTATTCTTGTTGCTTATTCTTATTACTAAGTGATTATTAAGGTTAGGTGAACTTCTGTTTTAGCTTGTTTGCTTATTTATTAATTCTTTAAGTCTTGTTAGCCTAGAATAGTACTAAATCCAAGTTAGTGTCTGGTAGTTAAAACTGTTCTCTAATGTTAGTACTGTTGTTAGTACTGTTGTGTTAATCTTGTTTAATTTAGCTTATTGCTTTCTTGTATTTTGCTTATTTAGAGTTAGTTTAGCTTATTTGATTTGTCTTAAGTTTATTTAAGCTTATTTGTGCCTTAGTATAAAAGTTTTAAGTGTTTTTGTCATTCCTAGTTTTGATTCTTGTTCTAGCTTATTGTCTTTGCTATTTTTATGTGCTTTTGCTTATTATCATCAGTTTTAGTGCCCATTCATATTCGCATTCCCTTGTGGTACATTCAGAATTCCATATAATCATCGTCTTTGCGATTTGCCATTTCAGCCTGTTGGGGGGGGGGGGGGGGGGGAACAATTTATTAAACGACACCGGAGACACCTATATGCTTCCGGTTTTCTTGATCTCGCGGGTTCTGATCCTTTTTGTGTATTTATATTTCTATTTACTTATTGACACATAAAAAGAAGGGTTGGTTCGCGCGTAGTCACTAGGCCTGTTAGTACTGCTAGGAAATTTGCCCCAAAAATAGCACAAACTGGTAGTGCTATTAGACCAATTTACCCAAGAATGGACAATATAAGACCAAAAGCCTCATATTCACCAATCAAAAGGTCTTACTACACAAAACCAGCTTTTAGACCCAAAGACTTAAAACAAGATGTTAAAACCTCTGGGTTAAAATTATGACTACTGCTGGGACAAGAGCAGTAGTTAATATTGGTAAGGGTAAGATGGATAATGACCTTAAGAACTCAAGGTAGGTTTGGATGCCCAAGGGAAATTACATGGATCATGTTTCCAAAGAAAAACGATTCTTTCATAACCAAAAAAGTTTGAGTATGTTGACCCAAAAAGGATATCCAAGTCTGTAATGACTTGGGTCCCTAAGAGATACTAATTTCTCTTACTTATTGTGCAGGGCAATCCAGAAAGCATTCTACAAGATCAGTGCATTGAAATCTAGAATCAAGAAGTTGGAAAAGAAGTGCAAGCCAAGCATCTCCCACCACAGGGCATGGTTAAAGAGTGTGCAAAGATTATCCATGAAAGAAGAGATTGGGAAAGAGGAGTCTATTTTCAAACAAGGGAGGAAAAAATCCAAACCTAAATCAACTTTGGATGACAGTACTGTCTTTGATGATCAAGATGCAGATCATGGTATAGAGTACAAGGAAACTGAGGAAGCTATGGATGAGGGGAGGCAAAGTGGTAAAACTAAGGAGGTTAAGTTGACTGATGATACAGAAGTTGTTGAAGACAAGGGCAGTGGTGATAAAGGAGGAAATGCTTGACAGAACTTAGTTAGTACTTGCTTAGACCAGAAGTTTAGTAACTGGTAGCACACAGATATTGATGCTGCTAGGCAAGAAGATAGTGTTGTTGAGCCTAGAACTCCTTGGTATGTGCTTAATTACACATACCTTTTACCTTTAAAAACGAGCTAAAAACAAAAACGGAACTAAAATGCACCAAATATATGCTTGTTTTGCTAATTGTGTTGTGCAGGAACGGATATCTCACAAAAAGACGAAAAACCAAGCAAAAAAGCGACAAAACAGGACACGAGATGGAAAAGTGTGTGAAGACGAAGCCCATCAAAGTCAAAGTCAATTCCGAGAAGAAAAGCAAAGAAAACATATAACTTGATGGGTCCAAAATGACAAACCCCTAAGTTATATTTTAAGGAAACATAAGGCTAGGGGCTGTGTTTATGCAATTTGGGATAAACTTCAATTCTATTAATGAAAGAAAGGGGAAAAAAGGAATGAAAAGAAGAAAGATGTGGAGGGGCCTCTTTCTTGTACACAAAACCCAAACCATACCACTTAATCATTTCACCTCCCTCTGTCACAACCAATTGTATAAACCCTTTTTTTCTTTTCCAACCTTCCCGCCAATACCAGCCAGCCAGCACCCTGTTTTGCTCCCATACTTCTCCCCTGCAAAATCACTCAACACCCTACCAAAATCATTTCATCCACCCTACTATTTCCCCCCAGCTGTATAAAGTCCATGTTGGCAATCCCTTCCATTCACCAAAAGCATTTCCGATGGTGGTGATTGTCTCCAAAGAGGCTCAAAAGAAATCAAAGGCTAGGATTTGCTCTAGATTCACCTCACACAACTAGCACACTTGGTTTTATCTCTCCAAAGAAGCACAAGATGCAAGTCCAAGACTTCGGCTATAAACAGAGCTTTTTGTAAGCCTTTGAGGCATCTAGTTTTAGTTTTTTTAGTAACTAATTAGTTTTTAATATTAAGTGTAATTTCAAAAGTCATTTACCAGCTTTACTTTCAGGCTTTGTAACTCCTTTCAGTTTTATGTAAGATGAGTTTTTAAGGAATAATCTACAATTCAAGTGTTAAGTTTCTTATTATATTGTTTTGTGGTTTCAAAAAAGCTTTATCAGTACAGGCTTATTTATAAGCTGTTTTATTAAGTAAAACTAAAAAAAGTTAAAGTAGTTAAGAGAAAAAAAATATACCACAAAAATCACTCTCAAATTCACCACATCTTTTTTATTGGATGATAAAGCCAGTTTATGGATAGGCTTATGGCTCTCAATACGCTTGTTCTATGCAAGCTAGAGCTTGTAGATTCATTGTTTGACCTGTTTATGAGCAAGTGTAGTAAGTCTCTCTATTTCTTAACTATACTTGTCTATTGCAGAATGCTAGGTTTATTTAATACAAATGTTGGTTTTAGTTTTACTGCTAGACTAATTCAGGCCTATTAAAGTCTTATTATGATTGAAAATTGCTTATAAGTGTTTTTTTACTTTGTTATTTGATTAATCGGTTTTAATTAGTTTTGAATAAAAAGATTTTTGGAAATGTTAAAGGCTGTTTTGACAAGCAGTACTAACTCCAAGTTGTACGCTAGTTCATTTTAGAAAAAGTACTAACTTAACACTACCAGTACTAACTCCAAGTTAGTACTGTTAGTCTTAACTGTTAGTACTGGTAGTTCATTTTAACATATCAGCTTATTATTTATACTTATTTAAGATTGGTTTAGCTTTCTAGAGTAGATTAAGCCTATTTTAGTACTGTCTTTAGTAGAACTTATTTGCCTTTTAAAATAACTTTAAGAGTTTATCAGTTTAGTTTTCTAGTTATTTGTCATTTTGGGTTCATTCTAGTTGATTATTTCTATTACCTAAGTGCTTATTAGGTTAGGAGAGCTTCTGTCTTAGTTTTTTTGTTTATGTATTGTTTCGTTTCTTTGTGTTTTGTTAGCATAGCAGTACTAACTTTTACTTAACAGTACTAACTTTTACTTAACAGTACTAACTTATAACTAGCAGTACTAACTTTAAGTTAGTACTGGTAGTTAATACTGGTAGTACTGTTGTTAGTACTGTTGTGTTTCTCTTGTTTAAATTAGCTTAATTGCATGCTTAATTTGCTTATTTAGATTAGATTAGCTTATTTGTCTGTCTTTAAGCTTATTAGAGCTTATTTGTTGCTTAGTGTAAAAGTTTTTAGATGTTTTTGCCTTTGCTAGCTTTGACTCAATTTCAGCTTATGTTCCTTGTTTAAATTTTTGTGCATTTACTTTCAGTTTTAATTCCAAATCATCCTTGTTACATTCCAACACCAATCATCAATCGTCTCGCAATTCCATTTTACCCTCGTTGGGACATAACGGACGCGGAGTTCGCTATACTGCTTCGGTTTTACTTGAATTGTGAGTTCGGACCTTTTGTTGTGTATTTATATTATATTTACATATATCTATATGTTTATGTTTACTTTACACATAAAAAGGTGTGAGGTTCGAGGTAGTTAATTTTTGGCGCCGTTGCCGGGGTGGTTGAATAAGAATATCGCTACGTTATTGACACTTGTGTTTTGAAATCTGTGAACTATTTGTTAAATAATATAAAAAGTACAAAATATTTTTCTATTTTTCTTTGTATTAATTACAATATAAAAAAACAAAATGAAAAACCAAAAATATAAAAAAAACATTTTCAATAAAAAGAAATAAAATTCACCAATGGTAAAAATACCAAAATATATATTCTCAATCGATCGGTATTAATCATAATAACACTTACGCGTGAACTTATTGGTTCCCAACTCGAACAAAAGATTCAAACTTGCCATTTGTGTCTCTCTATATACGGGACATTACGGATCTCCTTGAAACGTTAAGCAAACTTACATAGTGGTATAAGGAGGGTTGTTCCTAGGAACTACGACCCGACGGAGATATTTAGCTTCGCGGTATTCCTACTCCTCCGCTCACCTGTGCGTTTACCTTTTTGAGAGCTACCGTGAAGTAAGTAGATTATTTGGTTGAAAGTGTCTTATCTTATCATCCGTTAAAATCAATTGTGAATAAATCATACAAAAAAAAAATCAAAAATATTTAGTGTAAATTTTCTTTTTATATTTCTATTTTGTGCATGCGCACTCGTTCTCAAGCCCGTAAACGTCGACAACCACAAGTCCGACAAACTTCTGTTGAATCATCCAATCTTGAGAAACCTGATAATCCTCCCATAGTTACGATGGCTGATAATCGTACTATGGCGCAATGCTCGTCGCCACCCACAGAGGGTTACGAGGATGCGATAGTTATTCCGGAAATCACCACGAATAACTTTGAGATCAAGCATGGTCTTCTGAATCTTGTCAAAAACAAGCAATTTTTTGGAAATGATAAAGAAGACCCACATGCTCACATCCGTTATTTCAACAAGATCACTTCTACGATGAAGATCCGAACGTACCAAATAGTCGGTTTAAACTTATTGCTTTCCCTTTTTCCTCGAAGGGGCAGCCGGATATGGCTGGAAAAAGAACCCCCTCGGTCGATTGAAAACATGGGTATGATCTTGTTACAAAATTTGATTAACCAAATTCTTCCCTCCCTCTAAAAAGACCAAATTCAGAAATGAATCACGAGATTTCAGCAAAAATTTGATGAGACGTTTTGTGAGGCGTGGGATCGTTTCAATGATCTTAAGGAGATGCCCTATATGGGGTTTTGAGAATGTGCATCAATCGATACATTCTATAATGCCCTAAAATCATTGATCAGATTCATTGAAACTCTGCTGCTGGTGGTAACTCCTTAGACAAAATGCCCTCGAGTATGTTAAAAAATCATCGAGAGCAAGTCTAAAGTACGTCAATCAAGAAACAAAGCTGTTGTAGCTAAATGTGTACACCCCCCTAGCTCTTCCACCACGGCATCTCATATGATGTGCTGAACTCAAGGATTGGTTCGGGCATTGATTCTCGACAGAAAGAACCAAACCCCAGCACTTCCGCCCCGTAAATGCTGTTGAACAAAGTTGTGACGTTGTGGGGGAGGTTCATTTTCTATCAAAACTGTCATGCCAACTAATAGCAACTATTTACCATGACATATCCAAGAGTATGTGTCCCAAGCCGCTTCGGCCAATTCAACCAGAGAACTCTGGGTTATTCGGACCTCCGATGGTCTCATATCAAATTTGACTCCTGGTTTCCACCCATCTCAGAATCCTCATGCAATGTCAAAAACAATTTCAATCGAGGAAAAAAATTCAATAAACAGAGAAACAAATTTAACCAAGGTCAGATTTATCGACCTCCGGTCAATCAAACCGGTAGCCTCAAGGACCATGTCCTCAGACACCCGGTGTGTCAAAAACAGAATTTTGTAGATATGTCACAGCCACTGATGCGAGTGTTGAGAACACTGCAAAACCAGGTAAAAACCTGCAAATCCAAATGGCAAAATTTGTCTACATGCTTTCAAAATTTGTTACTACTAATTTAGCTTCTACTTTCGGTCTGGAACTCTTCCTAGGTACACACTGTTACCAACCCCTATGGAAGATTAAAAGGTATCACTACTCGAAGTGGTCGTTACCATATAAGGGAACGGAAAGCAGTTAGTCATGACACCGAGGTTGACAAAGGACACCGATGCACTCCTGCTAATACGGGAAAGCACCAAGACGTTCCAACACTCTGTTGTTCAAATTCAGTCTCGTAATCCAAATCCTTGAGCACCAATGTTTCTCCTGTGAAACTCCATTTACATAAAGCATCAATTCCATTTCTCATCATGTAGAAATGATGAAGACGCAGAGGAAAAAGCTAACGACAAAATTGAGAATTCTATGATAATCTTCAAGATATGATTTGAAATTTAGCTTTTTGGATGCTTTGTACTCTTATGCCTAAATTAGCCTCAAACTTTAAAACCTAATCGGAAACAAGAGAATTTTAAGTGAAATGGCCCAAAATTTGAACGAAAACTTGCTCGGCGGTCTTCTTAACAGTGCCTAGAAAACTAGGAGACCCCGGCAGATTCCTTATCCCATGTGAGTTTCTGGCATTACACATGCAATGCCTTGGCGATCTCGGTGCTAAGCCATCAATCTTTACTGCCGTATTCCGTGTGGAAGATCTCTCTTTTTCCGAGCTTACACCAACATGCATGACGCTAGAGTAGCGGACCGGTTTCAATACTACATCAATCGGTTATCGCGAAAGACGTCTCGTGTGGTTGGTGGGAAAGTTCAATTTCCAGGCGATTGTGTGGTTGTGAATTTGAGCCAGACCCCGAGTTCCACTAATTTCAGGAGGTGTTTTCTGACACTGTCGGCATTAAATCTGATGTGTACAGAGGGTGCATAAATTAACCTTACGTGTTGGAAATGAGCCATAAATTTCAACTAGAGCAAACTTCATGACGTACACGACAAATTTCAATCATATATGTCGGCAAACGGATTGAAAGTCTTTGATATGCGTCTAGCATGAAGAATAACTGCAAGAGGTCTTAGGTTTTTTGTTTCGGTAGCATACGAATCCTTCTCCGTGCTTTGATCCTATTGTTGCTAATTCATTCTCCGACTAACTCATTTTGGGAAAGTGAATTTATACTATTCGAGGAAGCAAGTGTTTTCTTGCTCTAGATGATGATACAACTTCACCGGAAGGTTGATCCGATTATTTGATCCGACGGGACATTCTCATCCTAGAAGCGTTCTTGATCTATGAAAACACCGACTCCTATTCCAAATCAAGGCGATTGTCACCAGAAACCCAAGAAGACATCAAACTTTGTGGAAAAAAAAAGGGCCAACACTGTTATTTCGATTGAAGAAAACCGCCAGGAGGTTGAACTCATAGACTTACCTCCCCATCTTGATACGCATTCTTGGAAGATGAAAACATGTACAGTCATCATTGCTAAAGAATTAAGTTTTGGGGAGAAGCGATCTGATCAAGGTTCTTAAGTCCCACAAGCGGAGCCATCGCTTGGAAATTATCCGGACATTCAGGGTATTAACGGAATTTTGTACCACAAAAAATTCTCATGAAAGAAGACTTAAACATGCAGTTTCAGCATCAGAGAAGGTGTTAATCCAAAAATCCACGATGGTCATCAAGAATGAAGTTGAAAAAAACATCTTTAGTGAGACGCAGGATTGATTTACCCAATCTCCGATAGTCCATGGGTCAGCCCGATACACTGTGTGCCCAAAAAGGGTGGATTTACCGTTGTTCAAAATGAAGAAAATGTAGTTGATCCCAACTCGATTGGTACCGGGTGGCGGTATGCTATTGACTATCGCAAACTAAATGAAGCCACCCGTAAAGACCCATTACCACTCCGTTTATGGATCAAATGCTCGGAGATTTGCGGGAAACGAGTACTATTGTTTCATTGATGGAAATTCTACCAGGGTTATTTCCAATTTCCATTTGACCCTCGTGATAAAGAAAAAGACCACATTTACTTGTCACTACGGAACGTTTGGCCTACAGTCGCATGCCATTTCGGTTATGCAATGACACCTCGGGCACGTTCCAAAGGGTATGTGGCCATCTTTTACGACATGGTTGAAAAGACAATGGAAGTCTTCATGGGTGACTTACTCGGTCTTTGGGAATTCCACTTTATCAAAATTGCTCTCCGTCTTTAGAAATGTTGCATAAGATGTGAAGACACCAATTTGTGTCTTAACTGGGAGAAGAGCCATTTTATGGTCAAAAAGAGGAATTGTCCTAGCCATAAATTTCTAAAATGGGATTTTTCGAGGTTGACAAAAAGCCAAAATAGATGTTCAATTGATAAATTACCTCATCCCACAATGTCAAAGGGATTAGAGTTTTCTTAGGTCATGCAGGTCTCTTTACAGAGTTTCGTAAAGGATTTTTTCCAAAATATCCCGACCAATGGAACTCATTCTTCTCGAGAAGATATACTCCATCATCTTTCTAATGAATGAATCCAAGCTTTCGAAACGTTAAAGAATAACTTACGGAAGCTACAATCTTGATTGCCCCAAACTGGGATCTACCATTCGAACTTATGTGCGATGCAAGTGATTACGCCATAGGGGCAGTTTTGGGGCAACGTCATGAAAAACACTTTCAGCCTATCCATTATGCTAGCAAGACAATGATCGAGGCTGAATCTAATTACACCACGACGGAAAAGGAAATGTTAGCCGTGGTGTATGCATTTGAAAAATTCCGGTCTTATCTTATCATGAACAAAAGCATAGTGCATACGGGACCATTCTGGATCTCAAGTTATCGCTTCTACAAAAAGGTTGCTAAAAGCGATTATTGCTCTGATGGGTTCTCCTCCTCCAAGAATTTGTCTTTATGTTCTTGACACAAAGGAGGCGAGAACCTCGCCAGGCCGATCATCCTGTCCCGATTTAGAAATCACACGTATGGGAAAACGTTCTCGACTCTAAAGAAATTAATGAAACATTCCTCTCGAGCGTTGAGTATGGTGACTTTTCGTGGTGATTCTAGTATCCCGTGGTTTGCTGACTTTTCAAGTTACCACGCGGGTAACTTCGTTGTGAAGGGCATGTCAACCCAACAGAAAAATAAGTTCTTCAAGGACGTGAAACATTATTTTTGGGATGACCCCTTCTTGTTTAAAATTTGTGCGGATCAAGTGATCAGGCGATGTGTGCACGGCAAGGAAGCTCTCGACATTCTCGAGGCTTGCCACAATGGACCCACCGGGGGACATCTGGTTGCAAACTAACCGCCAAAAGATCTTTGCTTCCGGTTCTTTTGGCACACAATTACATGGATGCCCACGGAGTTTGTCAAAAAAACTGTGACTCGTGCCAACGACAAGGAAAAACTTCGCAAGAGATGAGATTGCTCAAAAACTCCATCCAAGTGTGTGAACATCTTTGACGTTTAGGAGGCTTGTACTTTATGGGGCCCGTTTCCCGTCTATCCGAGGGAAACAAATATATTCTCGTGGCCGTTGACTCTTGTCAAAATGGGTTGAAGCGAAGCGTCCACACCATGATGCCAAGAGTCGTTTGCAATCCTAAACTATCTCTCTTCGCAGTTTTAGGTGCCCTCGAGCCACTTATCATAAAGTGAGTCGCGGAACTCATTTTCTGCAATGACCCAATTTGCAAAGGTCATGCAGAAATATGGAGTCACTCACCGTCTCTCCACCGCATATCACCCACAACAAGTGGGCAAGTTGAGGTGTCAAATCGTGGTTTGAAACGTATCCTTGAAAGGACCATAGGTGAAAACCGTGCTTCTTGGTCGGGACAAATTGATGATGCACTATGGGCCTTCCGAACAGCTTATCTAATCGCCCATCGGGTGTACTCTTTACAAGCTTGTGTATGATAGATGCCATCTCGATCGAGCTGAGCACAAAGCCTATTGGGCCTTGAAACAAGCAAACTTTGATCTTTCTACTGCGTTTGATCACAGGAAAGTTCAACTTCAATGGAACTCAACGAACTCGTGATCATGCCCTTGAGAATATTGATCTATAAGGAAAAAAAAGAGAATCCATGGACTCCCAAGATCAAAAATCGCGTTTTCAAGTCGGTGATCGAGTCCTCCTCTTTATTCAAATTGAAGATTTTCTCAGGCAAACTGAAATTCCGTTGGAGTGGGACAATTTCTCCATCACACAATGTCTTTCCTTACGGGCATGTTGTGCTATCTCTTTTTTTTAAAGCACAAGTGGCAAATTTCAAAGTGAATGGGTCATCGTGTTAAGACTAATTTGGAGGGGATCGTACCACAATTGGTGTTCCAGGAGTTTGTTGATTGTTTTGAAGTTTAGATGAGCAAGTCTTTTATGCCAAAGCCAATTGAGATTCTCAGAAGCTTTGCCAAAGAAACAAGATTCTTGAGCAGAAGATGTCATGTCAAGAACATATACATCTCTTACTCTTGGACAAATCATTACAACTTCTTTGTTAGAGTTGAAGATTGTTCCTCTTTTCTCATCAAATTAAACAATATATTTAGCAACACAGAGTTGACTGATGCTAATTAAATTGTACTTAAGACCATTTACAAATGCTACTTTTGTGAAAAGTATACCATTACATTTGATAGAACCATAACCTTCAGTTGTGCATGTAGATTCATCTCCAAACGCTACCTTAGGTCCTGGTTGTTCACATATTTGTGTAGGTAACTCTTGACACCAGTCATGTACCTTGAGCATCCACTATCTTGGTACCAGATGGGCTCCTTGATGTCACACTGCATAAATACGTTCAGAATGGTTAGTTTTGCTTAGAAACCCACCTTTTAGTGGGAGTCTTAGATCTGTTAGCATTTGATGATTCAGCCTTAGTTGATTCTAGACCTTCAACTTTCTTAGCTTGAAGTGTTTCACCTCTTTTGAACCACTCAATGTCGTTGTGATCAGTTGTGGTATGAACTATGCTACCACATGTTTCACAACTTTTCATGACATGCTGAGGGTTTCTTGGCTTGATTCCTCTTCTTAGAAAAATAATCTTGTTATGACATGTGTGTCATGATCATAACTTCCACGAATATCACATATGGGATAGTTTACACAATCATTGGATAGATGATCGTTGAACCCATAATGTATGCATGGAAGGAAGAAGTGTTTTGATGGTCTTGGGGTTCTAGATCATTTTCAGAACATATTTTTATAATAAATCATATTTATTATTACATTACCTCGAGGTGCAAATTTATTTTTAACTTATTTGACTTGAAAACAAAAAGATATATGTTATTTTTAAGCTGACTTATCAAAAACGAACCGCTAAATCACGCTTTCACGACTCGGACTCTAGAGCAATTTGATGTAAAACGACATTCCGGACAACTTTTTAGTTTTGTCCGAGACCCGAAAACAAGCAAAAAATGACCGAAATACCCTCGCAAAATTTTGAACAACGCACACAACGCGTACCGACACAAATATAATTAAATTTATTTTTAATTATCACTATTTATTTAATAAAAATATTAAATAAAATCATTTAGCATTTTATTCAAAAGCATTTGTTGATAACGCGAATATTCGAGTTAAAATTAATTTTTTCCGGACAAGGCATAACCGGATTATCAAAAAAATAGCAAATATTTTTATAAATGTTATAAAAATATTTATAAAATACTATCAAGTAAATACTTATTTTTATCAGAAAAATGATTTGAAACGCAATGACGCAAGTTTCGTATTTTAAATAATCTGTTAAATGGCCTAAATGAGTCTCGAACTGTTATATTACCAAAGTTACACTTTTGGTCCTTGAGGAAACATTTACAAATTAACCCTCATCTTTTTGTGACTTGTCACATTTGTTTTATAACTTTTATATATAAATATATATATAAAAGTTATATACTTTTTTTTTCATTTCATAAAATTTATACACACAAAATACTCCTCTCCTCTTCTCTCCCATTCCTCGGCCACTTTTCGGCCCTCCGTTCCGCCGCGCCGCACGCATCCAAAAATATATAAAAATATAGATCTACTACCCCACTCGCCGCCACGCGCCACCTCCACACCACCATCGTCATCATCATCGCGACGTCGTCATCACCACCATCTCTTCACCACCACCTCCAGCCGCACCAAAAAGGGGTGTGTGTGGTTTTCAACGCACCAAGGGTGCGTGTGGTTCTTCATCACGCCAAGGGGGTGCGTTGGGTTTGTAAAATAAGCACCGAAGGGTGCGTTGGGTTTCGGGTCAGCCACCACCATAGGGTGGGTTTGGGTGGCAGCCACCCACATAGGGTGCGTTTGGTTTTCTTAAACCGCAAGGGGTGCGTTTAGTTTTGATTAAGGCACCCAAGGGGTGCGTTCGGGTGGCTCTCACCCAAAAAGGGTGTTTGTTTCGGTGGTTTAGCAACAGCCACCACCACGAGGGCGCGTTTGGCTTAATAGAAAACGTATGGGGTGTTTGTTTCTGGGTTTTGACACGGTTAGGGTGCGTTTGGTATAGCAGAAACACAGATAGGGGTGTGTTTGGTTTGGCAGTTAACACCAACAGGGGTGTTTGGTTTGCTGGAATACAATAAGGGTGCGTTTGGTTGGCTAGGTAATCGCACAAGGGTGCGTTTGGTTTAACAGGTTGCACCAATGGGTGCGTTTGGGTTAAGAGAAAACAACAAAGGGTGTGTTTGGTTGGCTGTGTAACCGCACAAAGGTGCGTTTGGTTTGACAGATTTGCGATAAGGGTGCGTTTGGTTGTGCAGAAACGCCAAAGGGTGTGTTTGGGTTAACAAAACTGCCATAAGGGTGCGTTTGGGATAGCAGGAAACACCCAAGGGGTGTGTTTGGGTGAGCAAGAAACCCCAAAAGGGGTGTTCGGGTGAGCAGGAAACCCCAAAAGGGGTGTTTGGGTGAGCAGAAACCGTAAGGGGTGCGTTTGGCTTAGCAGGGATGCACTAAGGGTGTGTTTGGTTGTGCAGTTTCGCACTAAGGGTGCGTTTGGTTCAACAGAAGCTATTAGGGCGTGTTTGGTTTATATAAATCAAGTAATAAATACATCGTAAGATTTAATAAACATAAAACCGGATGGTGGTTTAAATGGTTAAATAAAT
Source organism: Tanacetum coccineum (assembly GCA_026074375.1). Taxonomy (NCBI): domain Eukaryota; kingdom Viridiplantae; phylum Streptophyta; class Magnoliopsida; order Asterales; family Asteraceae; genus Tanacetum; species Tanacetum coccineum. Next base: position 40,684 of record BQNB010033414.1, read on the forward strand.
GTAATAATTATTATTTTGTTTAGTTTAGATATAAATATATATATATATATATATATATATATATATATATATATATATATATATATATATATATATATATATATTTAAAACACGAGGATATTGCAACACGGTTTGATTGAAAATGGAAGAACATTGGACTTTGTAAAAATGGGAAATGTCTTATAAACGAATAAGTTATGCCAAAATTTCTATAAATTACTATAATTCTATTATTATAGAAACCCGTCAAGGAAACAAAGTACTAAATTATAAAATAAGATTTTATAATATTTCCGACTAGAAGATAAAAGTATAACTTTTATAAAAACTTTGAAAACGTCGTTACATGATTTGTAACTTTAAAACGTGTGTTTACTTTTATACGAGGACTGTTATTAAGTAAATTAGTGACTTTTCGAACACGTGTCGAAATGTGTTGTTTTAATTATTTTCTCACGTTTCTTATATAATACTTACAAAGTATTATATACCTCGATTATTTATTTGATTATTCGTCTTTGTTATATAATTCATAGTACGAATTATACACTTGTTCATTTTTCATATGTAATATATACAGAATATATTACATACTTTTCGTTTACATTTCGATTTACTTTATTTAACCAACCACCAAACTATTGCAACTTGAGATCTAAATCTTTATCAACGTGTCACGTTGATATAATCACCCATCGGAAAACCCAAGTACATTATCCTAGGCTAGTGGATCTTAGCCGTTAAGATAAACCGCAACTTCTAGGTCGAGCCGTTCCGGTTTTCGTTCGTGTTATGATTAATATGTGCATTTCTGCCAATCGTTCTACAATATCAATGTGAGTTTATAGCCCCCCTCTGTTTTACTGGTTTTACATATATTTTTGGGGTGAGAACATGCTTGTTTACAAATGCATCTACATGGTTAATTGCAAATCGGTTTATATACTCATTTATATATGTCGCGATGAGATACATTACTCAATTACTAGCAGTACTAACTCTAAGTTAGTACTGGTAGTTAATACTGGTAGTACTGTTGTTAGTACTGTTGTGTTTCTCTTGTTTAATTTAGCTTAATTGCATGCTTAATTTGCTTATTTAGATTTAGATTAGCTTATTTGTCTGTCTTAAGCTTATTAGAGCTTATTTGTGCCTTAGTGTAAAAGTTTTTAGTGTTTTGCCTTTGCTAGCTTTAATTCAATTTCCAGCTTATGTTCTTTGTTTAAATTTTATGTGCATTTACTTTCAGTTTTAATTCCCAATCATTCCTTGTTACATTCAAACACCAATCATCAATCGTCTTTCGATTTTCCATTCCAGCCTCGTTGGGACATAACGACCCGGGAACACTCTATACTGCTTCCGGTTTACTTGAATTCGTGAGTTCTGACCTTTGTTGTGTATTTTTATATATTTACATATATATATATGTTTATGTTTATTTACACATAAAAAAAGGGTGAGTTCGCGCGTAGTCAAGAACATTTAAGGATTGAAATGGTCATACACGCTTTACAGAACTTTGGTTCAACATTTATACTTACACAAACCTATGAACTCACCAACTTTATGTTGACACTTTTTAAGCATGTTTTTCTCATGTGAATTAGATGCTTGGCTTACTTGATGTGCACTGGAGTCTAAATTTGACAAGATTTCATTTATGGATTTCTACTTACATACAAATAATCAAATCTCGTTGTGTTGTTTTCAAGCTTTTCATTTCGATGCAATTATGGGACGAATGTTATATCAATTTCAAGGAAATCAACGAGATTACTTTTTAAACGACACATTTAAAGGTCGTTCTCTTGTATCTTGTGTTGTTGTGTTATGAAGTAACGCCCCCGGACACATTTCCGTTGCGACACATTTTTTGGAGGTGTTTCAGATTGGTATCAGAGCACTGGTTATAGAGAACTAGGTTGCATATGTTACTATAACCGTTTTCGCAAACATTGCATCACATCAAACATTTTCAAAGTGCATACTTGCTTACTTGCTTACATTACTTGTTACGTTGAGTGCTTATATGGCATACATATATATAATATATATGCTTGCATCCCTTTTGCGTATATCGTACGTTTATTTATATAAGAGTTAATTATATAAATACTAGAACATTTCTTAAGACATTGTGAGTTACACGATGGTCTCATTTTACTTCTTAGACATTGTGAGTTGCACAATGGTCTCACTTCGTTCTCAGACATTGTAAGTTAAACAATGGTCTCTAAGAATATTTTTTTCATAACTTTATACAATATCGTATTACACGAAAGCCGTCATAATTTTGTTTACATGGAATTATGTATGAATCTAAGTATTACAAGTCTTGTATGGGCGGGACTTGTAATATGAGGATTGATATGATAATTGCTATGTTAACAAAACCCGTCACAGTTCTGTTTACATGGGATTATGTATGAATCTAAGTATTACAAGTCTTGTATGGGCGGGACTTGTAATAGGAGGATTTATATGATAATTGCTATGTTGACTCGTTCATAAAGACTTTTACCTTATTTACTCTAACCGAGTACTCATTAACTATCTTGAACTCTGTGTCGGTACTCCTTGATAGTTTTACTCCCCGTCTCTGAAGACGGATTTTAAACATTCGTCTCATACTCATTAGAGAACATGCGTCGTCATGTTAACCACCACCTTGAAGGTTATGTGAGTACGCGTATTGCATCGGAAATTATTAAGTAGGATGATTTATAATCTCTTTATTTAAAAGGATTGGGACGCCTTTTCATTTAAATAAATAAATTGTAAATCACCGAACCATAAGTTTATCAATTCATTATTTACATAAATTGGGATGCTTCTTTATGCAAATAATAAATTATAAATGAGTGGGCTTAGTGGTATCCAATATGACACGAGTATGAACTCGAACCCGATAATCACCGAAATCCGTTAGAAAGGTCTAGAAACAAAATCATGTCTTACCACTCAGCAGAATCTTAAGGCCTCACTTGGAATTACCTTATCTCATTCTTAAGTTATTACGTTTGCCGTTACAAATCTTTACGATCCCGAACTGCTTGTGGAGCTAATAGACTTGTTACACTTTTGAGCAAATAGACTTGGTTCAATCTCGAACTAACAGACTGAGTACAATATTCCACCACCTATCACATTATCTCTCCTGCGAGCTCCTCCCATATGTTAAACTTTATTCTAGGGATATTGTTTCTCAAAATGTCATCTCTCCCCATCCTATCACCGTTTGTTATAGTTTTCGTGGTTATGTTGCTGTTTTTGGGTCTTGGAGTGGTCCCAGCTTGTACAACTTTATCCAATAGGTAATGCAACCCCCTTAAACCAGATAAACCCCTATCAGCGAAACATCTAGTCGAACTATTCATTTCGGGCCACTAGTACGAAAACTTAGGTCGCGATACATCCTAGTACTGCCAAGTAAGTAAAATACTTACATCCATTATCCTCGTCCGATATTAATCATCGAACATTACATATATCAGAAACGAGACTTCGTCCTTGAACATTTAAAACATTATATAGACATACTCAAGCGACTACACTTTCTTCTTGATGTTTTCACTATTATGAGACTTTCTTTATAACGCATTTATATCAGTCACAAGACCTGTAATGATATTTTTTTGAGATACCTAGTTTGATGGATTAAATATCCTGGTCAAGCCTAGCCAAATTTTTTTGGTATATTGAGAAGTGTCGAAGCATTTAATTTTGCTGACTAGAGTTATCAGCGCCATGTTTAAACACTGGTTATTAAATCTTAGTTCTTTTCTTGGTCACACAGTAGATTAACAAGAATCGAATTTCGAGACGGGATTCCTTTAAGGGGTAGGTACTGTAAAAACCGGCAATTTTCAGAATTTTAAATGACTATGTTACCCTTTGAGTTTTCGGGTCCGACTTGACTTTTCGATATTTTGATCTTTTATTGTCACATAAAAATGATTACCGCGTAGCCGGTAAATTTTCGAAATATATTTAAATAATAAATCATATTTATTATTAATTATCTCTCATTTACAAATTTATTTGTACAATTATTTGAGTTACAAACGAGAAGATATCTCGTGAATTGTGAAAAAAAGGTCTTCGGACGCGTACCGACGCGAAAATAATTAAATTATATTTAATTATCACTTTTTATTAAATAAAAATATTTAATAAATTACCTAACATGTTATTCAAAAGCGTTTATTTAAAAACGCAAATATTCAAGTTAAGGTTTATTTTACGGACAAAGTTTATCAGTGATACACAAATAAGTAATAAACATTTTAAATAAATGTTATAAAACATTTCTGAAATAATAGTCATGTAAATACTCATTTTTGTAGGAAAAATAATTTGGAACGCAATGGCGCAAGTTTCGTGTTTTGAATCATCCGTTAAGTAGCTTAAACGAGTCCCGAACTATTATTTTACAAAATTTACACTTTAGGTCCCTGTGGTATTATTTACAACATGAACCTTGATCTATTATGCACTTGTCATTTTTTTAAAACTTTTCAATATATATATAGTTAAGTATTAGGGTTAACTCATTTTTAACCTAGCCTCCATTTTTCCTCTCCCATTTTTCGGCCACCTCCGGTTGGATTTCGGCCACCCACCACCGCTGCCGCCACCACAACCAACACCACCTCCGCGCCATCCCACGCCACCTCCACCTCACCGATCCACCAACATCATCTCCTACATCCACCCACCACCGATCCACACCACCACGCCACACCCACCACGCACCACCACCACAGCAACACCACCAAGGGTGCGTATGGTTTTATTAACCACCAATAGGGTGCGTTTGGTTTGCAACGACCCACAAGGGTGCGTTGGTTCGCTGTACAACCACCCCTCGGGGGTGCGTTTGGGTGGCAGCCACCACCAAGGGTGCGTTTGGATCTGGGTACAACCATGTAGGGTGCATTGGGTTGCAGTCACGACCCACAAAGGGTGCGTTTGGTCTAAAGCGACCCAAAAGGGTGCGTTTGGTTTTCTTAGAAACGCATAGGGTGCGTTTGGTTTTGATAGAAATGCATAAGGTGCGTTTGGTTGTTCTTAAACTGCCATAGGGTGCGTTTGGGTTAACAGTCTCACCGAGAGGGTGCGTTTGGGTTAACATAAGCAACATAGGGTGCGTTTGGTTTAGCAGTTTCACACTAAGGGTGCGTTTGGTTGTGCAAGAACGCACTAAGGGTGCGTTTGGTTGTGCAAAAACACATAAGGGTGCGCTTGGGTTAGCAAAAAATCGAATAGGGTGCATTTGGGTTAACAGGAAAAACCAACAAGGGTGCGTTTGGTTTATATAAATCGGCTAATATAAATATGTTAGGTTTTGGTAAAATACAAAATCGGATTAAGTGGTGGTTAAAATGGTTAAATAAATGTGCTACTTATTATTTTGTATCCTATTCGATCTCGTTTATATATTTAAAACACACGGGTGTTTGCAATATTGACTGATTTATTAAAAGGAAAAACATTGAATTTTATAAATATGGAAACGTCTTATAAACAAATAGATCACGCCAAAAAATCTATAAACTACTATACTTAATAAATTTAATTATAATTTCTATTAGCTTAGAAAAACCGATAAAAGACGAAGTTATATAGTCTTAAGATTGTTTAATTTAAAATTATACAATAACCAGATAAACAAACGAGAACTATACTTTTACAAATAAGACAACTATTTTAGCTACAATCCGTCAAGAAAACGAAATACTAAATTATAAAATATTATTTTATAATACCCGACTAGAAGATAAAGTCATAACTTTTGTAAAAGCTTTGAAAACATCGTTTACATAATTCTCAACTATAAAACATGTGTTACTTTTGTAACAAGGACTCTTTATTAACTTATATGGTGATTTCCAAACACGTGTCGAGTTATGTTGTTTTAATTAGTTTCACACATTTCTTATATAATACTTGCAAGGTATTATATACCTCGATTATTTATTTAATTGGTTTCCTTTGTTATATAATTCACGGTATGAATTATATACTTGTTTATTTTTCATATGTAATATATACGGAATATATTACATATTTTGTGTTTACTTTTCGATTTATTTTATTTAACCAACCACCAAACTATTACAACTTGAAATCTAAGTCTTTTATCAACGTGGCGCGTTGATGTAACCATTCATCGGAAAACCCAAATATATTATCCTAGGCTAGTGGATCTTAGCCTTTAAGATAAACCGCAACTTCTTGGTCGAGCCATTCCGGTTTCTGTTTGTGTTGTGCTTAGTATGTGCATTTCTGCCGATTGTTCCGCAACTTTGAGGTGAGTTTATAGCCCCATGTTTTACATATATTTTTGGGGTGAGAACATGCTTGTTTATAAATTCATTTACATGGTTGATTACAAATTGGTTTACATACTCATTTACATATCTCACGATGAGATACAATACTTGGTTTAATTTTTGGGCGTGAACACTCGCTATAACTTGGTTATACACTCATATGCATATCTCACGGTGAGATACAATATTGGTTTTACTTATGGACGCAACAACTATACTATACTTTTATGATTACGGATTAGCTTAGGGTACATGAATTGTAAATCACTTGGAGGGTGAGCGCGAATGTTATAAAATAGATCTATTCGGGATTGACAATCCCCGTTCAGGTGATTAGCTATCATTGGGCAAACGACGTTATAACATGTCGGAACACGATTGGTTGGGTCTACAGGGCCAAAAACACATACACATGAACTCTTACCGTGCCTTGAATAAAGTGGCATACATACAAGTCTACGTCGCAGTTTCATGAACTTAGAGTAATTGTAATCATTGTTTCATACACACATGAATATTTACGTTGCCTTAAATAAAATGGTAATACATACTTTGGACAATTGTGGTCTAATTTTTATACGTACATTTTGTTACTATTTAGGGATTGAAATGGTCATGCATATTTTACAACTCTTTGATTTTTAAAAATCATACATACATTTTGGAAGAACATTTAAGGATTGAAATGGTCATACACGCTTTACAGAACTTTGGTTCAACATTTATAATTACACAAACCTATAAACTCACCAACTTTATGTTGACACTTTTTAAGCATGTTTTTCTCAGGTGAATTAGATGCTTGGCTTACTTGATGTGCACTGGAGTCTAAATTTGACAAGATTTCATTTATGGATTTCTACTTACATACAAATGATCAAATCTTATTGTGTTGTTTTCAAGCTTTTCATTTCGATGCAATTATGGGACGAATGTTATATCAATTTCAAGGAAATCAACGAGATTACTTTTCAAACGACACATTTAAAGGTCGTTCTCTTGAATCTTGTGCTGTTGTATTATGAAGTAACGCCCCCGGACACATTTCCGCAGCGATACATTTTTTGGGGGTGTTACAATTGATTTGGACATTGCCCTTAGAATAAGATGTTTCACCCATAGAAGTTGCAAAGTCATCCTCACATTCATCAGCATTGCTGGAGCAAGGATGAACATTGCCATCATTATGGGGTGTATCATACACTCTCCCATCATCATTGGGACTTGAAAAAGTTTGGAAATCAGAATGCTTCTCATCAAAAAAATTTAGACTGTTGACATTATTATCAGAAGACTCTAATAAAATACTTTGTTCCTTTTGAAGACCATCATTCATTTTAAAAGGAAAAATATTTTCATAAAACTTTATATCTCTTAAATAATAAATCATTTTTGACTCAAGACTGTAATGTTTATAAGCCTTTTTTGTTGTAGAGAAACCAATAAGAACATATTTTTCAGATCTAGCAGAAAACTTATCAGAATTATTAAGAACAAATGAGAAACAAAGACATCCAAAACTCCTCAAATGAGAGAGTTTTGGTTTAAAACCATACACATGCTCAAAAGGAGATTTGCCATTAAGAACAGAGAAAAGCAACCTGTTAATAAGATAAGAAGCAGTTAAGACACATTCAGTCCACATATTTAAAGGAATACCATTTTGAAACAAGAGATTTCTGGAAACATTAAGAAGGTGTATGTGCTTCCTCTCAACAATTCAATTTTGCTGAGGGGTATAAGCACAAGAAGTTTGGTGAATTATACCAAGACTATTAAACAATTTAATCATTTTATTATTGACAAATTCTGACCATTATCAGACCTTACAGTTTTGATATTGCACTTAAAGCGATTAAGAATCATATTAATGTAATTAACAAAATGACAATATACTTCATCCTTAGTTTTTATAAGATAAATTCAAACAACCCTAGTATAATCATCGACAATGGTTAAGAAGTATCTAAAACCATCCTTACTAACTACCTTATAAGGACCTCCACAGATCCAAATGGATCAATTCACCAATATCAGTGGTCTGATGATCACTAAAAAGAAAAGGCTCTCCAGTTTGCTTAGCATTGTGATAGATGTCACAAGGTGACACATGAAAGTCTTTGGTGAAATTAAGGTCTTGTTGAAGCATATCAACAGCTTGGTTAGAAGGCTAACCAAGCCTAGTATGCCACATGGACTTAAAAACAAAACAAACAGCAGACAGATTACCTATAGTTTGACTATTATAAGATAAGGGAGAGACATAGTCAAACATATATACGCTACCACTTTCACTGCCAGTTCCCACAATTTTGTTTTGATGCAAATCCTGAATAAAACATTTAGTTTCAATAAATCCCACAAACATTCTGCTATCTCTGATAAAGCTTATTCACAGATAGCAAACTAACACAGTACTCTGGAACCACCAACACATCAAATAAAACAATTTTATTAGATAATTTCAAATTTCCAACATATTTAATTTTTGCAAGAGTCCCATTAGGATGACCCGTAGTTAGGTTTAAATCAGTTATATCAATAATTCAAAACATATTTAATGTGGAAATAGTCATGTGTTGATTGGCTCCAAAATCTATAATCCATCCCAAAGTAACTTTACACATTACAAAATTGCTATTATAGAAAATTTTGAAATAAAGATTAAAAAAGACATTGCTGTTGAAAAAACTACCCCTACTTGCCATATTGGCTTGAACACTTCCAGAAGGTGCTTCATTGATGAGATTCATCAACTTCATCATCTGTTCATTAGTGAAAGATAATGAAGCACCTTTCTCAGAAGATGAAGAAACAGAATTAGCATTGAAGGTTCTAGGACCATTAGACTTAGGTCCAGGATTCTTATTATACCCAGGAAGATACCCAATAATATCAAAACATCTGTCAACAGTGTGACCAACCTTTTCACAGTTTGTAAAATGCAAGTTAGGGTTAGGACCCTTATTATTAGTAGAATTTCCAATCCTTTTGTTATTATCAAATTTTGTGTTCCCATTATTAGTCTAAGAATTAGATTTAGCCATAAAACTAGAAACCTGAGATTTGGTCACAAAACCAAAAGAAGAAGAGGCTATGCCTCTATGAGATTCTTCTCTGGATATGATAGCAAAAGTATCTTTCACATCAAGAAGAGTCTCCCTAGATAGAAGACTACTTCTAATAGGTTGGAACACATCATTAAGACCCATAAGAAATTGCATAAGTTTGATTAACTGATTATGTTTAGAAACATCTTCCCTTGCAGCACAAGAACACTTAGGAAATTTGGTCATAATGTTAAATTCTCTTCATAATGAATTCAATTTATGATAAGAAATTCAGAAACAGTAAGTTCTCATTGTTTGAAATTATGACTTTTTTGAAGAAGATTAAAAATTATAGACCCATCAAGTTTATCATAAGTTTCTTTAAGTTCAGTCCAAACCTCAGAAGCATTATCAGAGAAAATTTGACCAAGAAACAAGTCTTTAGAAACAGAATTAAGCAACCAAGATAACACAATAGAATTGCATTTCTCCCACTGATTAGACATGGGATCACTATTAGCATAAGTGGATTTAAGACAAGTTTCATCTAGAAAACCAGTTTTATTTCTAGTATAATAGCCAATTTCATAGCAGCAGCCCATACTCTATAATTTTAAGTTCCAGTAAGCTTAACAGATATGATAGTATTATAATTGAAATCACTAGTTTGCAAATGCAAAGGATTACCTAAATCCAAATTGCTAATCTTATCATCACTAGAACTAGCACCAACCATGATGAAATAAACGGGTAATCACAGATAAAGCAGATAAAAGATAGAAATCACACACAACAAAGAAACTATAAAAATAAAGACCAAGATAAAGAAAGAATTCCTAAGAGTTATAAAACTACTCAATTGAGAGAATTGGAGTTGGCCAGAGCAGGTATTCACACCAATCAGAGTTGGAGGATCAAGGAGTTAATCGAACTCGTTTGCACTAACTTCAATCAAGATTTTATAAATCTTAAAGAAAGATTTACAGAGCAATAAAGCAGTGGAAATACAAGATCTATCACCTACACATTTGATTCACTTACTCAAGTGTACAGATGAACCTAGAAAGTCAAAGCCCCAAAATCAAAATTAGGGTTTCAAAACCCTAAGATCAATTTTCACCAATTAACCACAGATCCACCAAATCAATACCCAATAGACCAAAATTCACCACCAGAAGATCTCCAAGAACCAAGATCTAAGAAAACCCCCAAATTTGAACAAACCCTAAATTCGAAAAATCACCAGATCAGAACTTGGCTTTGATACCATGTAGAAATTATAACAAATATTGAATGAATCCAACCAACCACCCCTTGATTCACTTATAATCTCGGATCCAATACAATACAAGAAAAGAAATCAAGATTGATCACAAAGAATGATCAATTAATACAACTAATATTGATACAATACTCAGATAGATCAAAACAATTGATCTATCAATTGAAACTGATGAGAGAGAGATATTAGGGTTTCTGTAGAGAGAGAGAGAGATAGATCATCTGATGACTAGCTAACCACGAGCTTATATAGGCTCCAACTATCAGCACTTGGCAACTTTAACCCCTACACATTTAACCGACATACAAACACAAACTAAACATGGGATTAAAGGTTAGAAAGACTATTAAAAATGACAATATAGGCCCCTGAACTTTTAGACAGAAAAAATTGATATATTCAATAGTATTCGATAGCAAACTTATCAATAAGGTCAAGAAAATACGTGATGGACTCAAGCTAATATCAAAACACATATGTAACCGTAGAAATTTAAAATATCGCATGTAAACCTTATTCATATCAGATTGGCTGTTCATAAATAAACGATATTACATCATACATAAAAATACAAATGGGCTCAGGATAATGCCAAAGTATTTTTGCAGGCCAAAGTCTGTAAGTTAATGGGCCTAATTTTATCTTTACCTCCAGACCATTATTCCTTGGAGAGAGTTCATAAGTACGTTCTGTGGGATGAATAAAAACCTAAAAAAAGAACTCATTTGGTTTCGAACACATCTTGTAACCTTTTAATCCACATTGCAACATTCCATTTAGAGGCCCACCACCACAACATGCCTCATTTACATTGGTAAAACCTATTCCAAAGGAAAAAGAACATGATTATTAAAAAAGGTGTGATCAAATGAAACGATGAGTAACTAGAGATAACAGTTTACGAAGGTTTGAAGTAACAAGGTTTACATTGGTTATAGCTTGTGTTTTACGGGTTGCGGTTACATCAAAATAATAGGCTAGAATAGAAGCTGAT
>BQNB010033415.1:0-52347 GCA_026074375.1 Tanacetum coccineum
CAAAATTAACTCCTATTTCTCACCAATGGATTACCAAAAAGTGGTGTTTTTCCCCAAACTAAGCTTCTATTGCAAGCAAAAATTTTAAAAATTTCCACTTTTTCACAAAAAGATAATTCAAAAAGGTTCAAACAAGGTTGCGTGAAGTGCAAGTCAATATCGAAGATATCCTTCCCCAAACTAAAACGAAACATTGTCCTCAATGTTTTAAAAATAGGGGTCAAAAGGAATCTAAACAAAAATTCTAAGGTCATGCCAAAAGAATAGATGTTAGTTCGATAAAGACAAGGATATGAGATTTCCCACTTTATGAAGAGAAGATTGGAGACCATCAATGGAAATTGTGGGCATTGCTTTGTTCTTCCACAATTTTGAACCATGAATCCTCCAAAATCCGAAAAACCTAGACAAACAAGCACAAACAACCAACAAGAACGAAAGAGAACAAGCCTCCTCTCATCATTTTCATTGTTAGCTCATAGATGACTTAAAATGGAAACGGCTTAGTTTTTGTTAACCAAGTACAAGCTATACTTGTCCCCGAATTGATTTGTCCTTGGGGAAGCAAGGAAAAAATAGAAAAAAGATAAAAAGATAAGCATGGGGTGCCTCCCACGAAGCGCTTGTTTATTATAGAGTCCCCTAGCTTGACTCATTTCACAAGGTACATCATGGAGGATAATAGTAGGAATGAAGAAATTCCAAGAGGTGGAAACCTCCCCAAACTAGAGAATTAGTACGGATGAAAGGTGAGACAATTGAGGATGGGTCAAAAATCTTAAGAGTTAAAGAACTCTTCCTTGTAAGCACATTATCAAAAATACCCGGATCAAAAACTAAGACCTTAGGGTTCAAAATATCATTCTTAGGCTCAACTTGAAAATTTTCAAGGTCAAAGTCTAACATCATTTCAGAAAAACTGGTGGGCAGGGTGGGTAAAACATTTGGCTCATGAACTTTAGAGTTCTTATCAACTAGGATACCCGGGTTGAAAACTTTATCCTCATTGATTGTTGAGAATAAAGCATCACTTACATGAAAATCCTCATAACAAACCAAATCATTTCCTTCAACATAACTTGAACCACCGGGTTCAAATTCATCACTTAAGCTCTTAAAAACACTTGAACTTGATTTGTCAAAATCTTTGGTTTTATCACTATCAGAATCCATTCTCTCAAAATCCTCTCCATACAAAATTCTTTTCCACTCATCATTGTTAGAATCCATCTCAAAGAGATCATCATCATTATCAAAGTCATCTTTTGGTAGAGACTCCAAATTAAGTTCTTTTGGTGAAAATGACATGTCATCTAAAACAAACTCTTTTGACATATCGGGAGTATTTTCATTAATGAACTCCTCAACTTTGGACTCAGTGGGATCACTAGTAGGGTCACCGTAAAGCAAGAACTCGATAACATCATCTGGAGTCATGTCATCCCTCTCTGGGTATGATGAGAAGTCAATAAGAGCAAGTTCATCGGCGAACTCATCCAGAGAGTACTCACTAGCCTCTGAAGAAGAGAGGCTAGGAGAAGATGAAATTGGAGACTCAATTGAGGGTTCAGAATTAACTTTCGGAGAAATTTGTCTAGATACCTCAATAGAAATGATTTCCTCGTCGCCTTCAAAAATAGGGTTCAAATAACTCTTAAGAGTTTCCTTATGAACCTCCTCCTTAAGAATTGACTCGTCATTTCTAGAGGGAAAATCATCTTTTTTCTCAAAGAGAGGGTTTGAAAAAGTCTTGAAACTTTGAAAATCATCACAAAGAGGAAAATCACACTCTTTTCCAATTTTGGACTCTCTTGGGATTGGAATGAGATCTTCTTTGTCTAATTCCTTGTTTGGAATAAAGTTAAGATCCTCATCCCCCATTTTGAAAGAGTCCTCAAGATTATTGTTTGGAAAGATGTGTGAAATTGCACCTACGGAAGCAATTTGAGGTGAATGAATAACTCTTCTTTGGTGAATGATTCTAAAATTCTCTAAGTTTGATGTAAAACAAAACCTTCTTCTAGCAACTAGGTCAGATATTTTCTTAACTTCCTCCTTTTGTTTGATAATTTCTCCTATAAGAGAGTCAAACTCTTCAACAATAGTAGATGTGGGAGAAGAAGAATCATCACTCTCAGGTTCACAAACATCTTTGAACCGGTCATCATAAATGTCCATCATGTGGATTGACTCTTTGTCTTGACGACCGTCCGGTTTAAAAACTATCCTTTCCATACCATCCCTTATCACTAGCTCTTCCCCGTATACGTCAATTAAGACCCGTGCAGTCCTTAAGAAAGGTCTACCAAGTATCAAAGGTACTCGGTAGTTGACCTCATAATCTACTACCACGAAGTCAGCGAGAAAGGAAAAATGTCCAACCTTTACAAGTACATCCTCTGCTATGCCGGTTGGAATGGCTAATGAACCATTGGCAAGCTCGAGGGTCATCTTGGTTGTGACAAGCTCAGGTAGCTTAAGCTTTTGATAAATCCCTAATGGCATGAGATTAATGCTGGCCCCTAAGTCAGCTAGGGCCATACATTTATTCATCTTGGTAAAGTCACATGGGATAAGGAAACAACCGGGATCACCCAACTTCTCAGGAAGTTTCTTCATGATCACCGCCGAACAATTCTCGGTCAAAGGTGTGTTAGCTACTTCTAAAAGTTTTTCTTTGTTAGAAAGAAGAGCTTTCATCATTTGAGAATACTTTGGCATGAGAACTAAGGCTTCAGCTAAACTTATGTTGAAATGCAGCTTTTGAAACATCTCTAGAAACTTATGAAGCTGCATATCATTTTTCTCCTTTTGTTTTTGAGCTTTCATCCTTTGAGGATATGGATTTAGAAGGTTCTTTTGAAGGTGGAGAATTATTAACTTGAGCAGAAGAAGGCTCAGGAGAAATTGGACTGCTAACCGGCTTAACCGGATCATGAGATTTTTGGATAACCGGAGGCTGGATGTCTTTGGTGCTCGGTAGCACCTTATCCTTGGTCACCTCGGTTTCCTTTTCAGTCAAAGGTTCATTCTCATCATAGAGAGGAGGAGGAATTGGTGGCACCGGTGTGTAAGAAAGTCCGCTTCGAGTCGTAATGGCTCTAGCTTCACACCTTGGATTTGTGATAGTATTACTAGGTAAAGTGGTAGGTGCCACAGAAGTAGAAGTAGAAGGTTGACTTTGATTTTGGAAGAAACCACTCAACATGTTTTGCAAATTGTTTTGGAAATCATTTTGTTGATTCATGAAAAGATTATGTTGAGATTTCAACTCATTCTTGAATTCACCTTTTAAAGAGTTGATTTGGTTTTGTAAAGTAGCTTGAACTTCACTCCTAATCTCAGCTTTCAAATTGGTAATATGGTTCCTCATAACCTGCATACTCCCCTCGGTGGTTTTCTTGAAAGTATCCAATTGACTAGCAAGCACAACTTGAGAATTTTGTGGTGGACTTTGGTAAGGTACCATTCCTTGATGAGGGATATTCCCTTGATTGGATGGTTTACTTTGGTTTGAAGAAAAACCAGGGGGGTGAGTATGGTTAGCCACAGGCTGAGGTCTAAAATTAGAACTACTACCCTGATTGTATGCAACCGCGGCGGCTTGGGTCATATAACCTTGAAGGTTATCCCTAGTGTTAGGACAAAATCGGTAAGAATGATTGCCACCGCATGTCACACACGTCTCCTCAACTGCTTTGACTTGAGCAGGAGTTTGAGACTTTTCCTTATCTATAAGCAAGGCTTTTACCATATTTTTAAGCTCAGCTACATCAGGTGAAATGCCTGGGGTGGAAGAAGTCGTATTCACTTTGGAACAAACGGCTTTGTTACGTGAATAGCGGACTTTGGATTTGCTTTCGATGATTCTCAAGCAATCCGTAGGCCTCTTATCTAAGAAGTTTCCACCCGCAGCAGAATTTAAGGAGTCTTGATCGTTCTCATTAAGAGCATTATAGAACGTATCAAGCTGATGCAACTCGGAAAAACCGTGATGGGGACAAGCTCTTAGGAGCTCCTTAAACTGATCCCATGCATCACTAAATGATTCCTCAAACCGTTGTTCAAATCGAGTAATCTCATTTCGGAGATTAGTGGTTTTTGAGGGTGGAAAGAATTCGTTTATAAACTTCGATACTAGATCATCCCACGTTAGTATTGACCTTGGTGGTTGCTTATCAAGCCAAATCCGGGCTTGCCCTTCAACGGAGAAGGGGAATAGCATAAGCTTGATCGATGAATTAGGCACATTGGGGGAATCTAAGTGTAGATGTGATCTTATTTAAATATCTTATGTGGGCATGAGGATCGTCTCTCTCAAGTCCGAAAAATGGTTTGTTTTGGACGAGAGTTAGTAATCCGTGCTTAAGCTCAAAGTTGTCCGCGGAGATCGCGGGCATAACAATGGCATCCTCATAGCCCTCAGTTGGTGCTTGCAACAACTCCGCCATAGTCCGGTCGTCAGCCATTGGAATCTCGTGTTCCTCCACAATAACCGGTGTTGATTGTTGAAAACGGCGACGGTTTCTACGCGGAATGTTGAGAGAATTAGAAGAAGAATTAGAAGAAGAAGAACGAGTGCGCATGCACTATAATAGAAGAATATTTTTGAATTTTTATGTTTTTTAATTTTTATAATTTTTTTATTTATTATTTATTTAAAGACTTAAAATTCTAAGAGTGGAAACATAATCGAGAAGGAACTCAACCAAAGAATCTACTTACGTCACGGTAGCTCCCTAAATGAGAAACTCACCAAAAAGAGCGGGGGAGCTGGTAAGAGCGAGGCTCTATTTAAAGTAACCCTTCTCCCTTATGGCGATCCGTAGACCAGGCCTACCTTAAACTCTTTTTGAAGTGTGGGTTAATCACCTAGAGGTGAGTCGTACCTGGTAAGTATAAAAAATGGTGAGTATTTGAATCTTTTGTTGCGAATTGATTATAATAATACTTCAATTGGAAGTATTATTTTATTGTGGATTCTTTTTTAAGGACAATTTATTTATATTTTTGATTTCTTTTTGTTATTTGCTTTTATTTATAGTAGAAAGAAAGAAAAATATATTTTTTTACTTTTTAAATTTTTGAATTTTTATATGTTTTTGATTTAAGAAGAATAACTTTCACAAGGAAAGGATCTCCGATTCACGATCTACGAATAAACAACGAGAGAATCACTACGCGAAATCCCCGGCAACGGCGCCAAAATTTGATCGTGATCAAATATAGTATATACAATATATCAAAGTAATAGAAATTAACTACAAATCCTTGAGGACAAAGATTTATAGAAAACTCTACACAAAAATATACGTATAATAAATCCGGTAAGTATATAACCGAGTCGTTTTCCCAACGATCTCGCGAATGGACTCCTCGTTATCAATTCGGACAATGAAAAGGATAGGAAAATGATTTTTGGAAAGTTTTTATGCTAACTAAACATAAAAGTAAAGAAACGATGGCTAAAAATGATTAAAAACTAAAACCGAGAGCTAAAACGTAAAAACGGTAATCGAAATCGAGTACTAAAATGGAAAATGCAAAATAATAACCCTAGGTAAACAAAACTATTTTTCCTACAAACCTTTCGACAAAAGAAAATTTTTGGAAAAAAAAATTACTTTTTTTACTTTTTATTTATTTATTATGAATTAAAAATGAAAATAACTAAAGAAATTGATTAAAAATACTAAACGTAAGAAATAAATTCTGGAAAAATTCTGGAAAATAGATTTTTATATCTAGTATTTAAGTAAAATAAGAAAAGTATAAGTTGCTTATTGGAATAAGCTGTAAAAAACAAAACAGAAAATTAAGCTAAAAGATTAAAAAGGTGTTAAAAGAAAAATAGTAGAAAGGATAACCGAATTGCCCCACTAGAGCAGATGGTTGAGAGTGTGACTTTGTGTGGTTTAGTATGCAAGAGGTCTTGGGTTCGAAACTAACCCCATAATTTTGTTAAAAATATATTTTTTTATTTTTTAAATTCTAAAAATGCTGTCCTATAGAAAAGCTAATGGGGAATATTTTCTATAACTACAAGCTTTGATGAAAATCAAAGAATAAGCTGAAAATGGCTTATGAAAATGACAGACTTAAAATGTAAAGTAGCAGACTTACACTAATCCTAAAACAGCTACTTTAGCTTCAATTTTAAACTAGCAAATGGAAATCAAAATGAAAAAGAAATGATCCTATGTAAAGCTTGTACTTCTACCTAACTAAAAGTGCTTTTATTTCAGATTTTGAAACTTAATAGAGTGCTTAAAAATGCTACTAAAGTTGGCTGAATTAACAGAACGGAAGGCACTGCTGATATTGACGAAGAATGATTCTGAAATGGCAAAATGCAAAGACCAGGCACAACTAAAGGATCTAATGGTACTGCTATAAGGACACTAAAGGACTAGGAAATGTAAACTTAAAAGCTTAAAACTAAAAGTTAAGATATCATGAGCTAGGTCTAATTTCAAAAACTAATTTTAAAGGCACACTTAGAAAATATTGAAAGACTAAAATCTAGATCATAACTTTTGCTAAAAATGAAATCCTAAGCTTATTAAAGAATATTAAAACTGAACTTATGGCTTTAATACAGCAAAGGAGTGTTTGGCAGGTGTTTAAGAGCTTATCCCAAACACACCTTAAGAAATCTAAATTTCTTATAAAACTAAAGAAGACTGCTAATTACTAAAACAGAATGAGCAAAAGGAAATTGAGACTGAATTAAGCAAAGAGATACTGAAAATAAGCACTTGAATTAAAGATAATAGGCTGCAACAGAATATTAAGCTAAATCACTAATTATGACAGAATTGACACACTTTGAATGAGAACTTAAAGCAGAATAAGGAGAGCAAAAAAAATTTAACTACTGAAGCATGAATTAAAGCTAAGGAAGCATTAATAAGCAACTGAAAGTAAGATTAAGCTACTTTTAAGCTAATGAACAGTAAATGAGATTTTAAGCTAGATTAAGAAAGAGGACTTACAAGCTGTCCAAAGCAGCTGTAGAAGACCTAAACCTAACCTATCAATCCCCTAGGTCCAGAATAAGCTCAATAAAACCATTATAAACCTTTTCCTTTGCTTATAGCAGCTTGAACAACTTATATGAACTCTGGACACGAGCACAATGAAATAGGAGATAGGGTAATCAAAGAAGGCACACTTAGAAAATATTGAAAGACTGAAATCTAGATCATAACTTTTGCTAAAAATGAAATCCTAAGCTTATTAAAGCTGAACTTATGGCTTTAATGCAGCAAAGGAGTGTTTGGCAAGTGTTTAAGAGCTTATCCCAAACACACCTTAAGAAATCTAAATTTCTTATAAAACTAAAGAAGACTGCTAATTACTAAAACAGAATGAGCAAAAGGAAATTGAGACTGAATTAAGCAAAGAGATACTGAAAATAAGCACTTGAATTAAAGATAATAGGCTGCAACAGAATATTAAGCTAAATCACTAATTATGACAGAATTAACAGACTTTGAATGAGAACTTAAAGCAGAATAAGGTTACAAATGTTGAACTATCTATCACTATTTATAGAGCTGAATGAGAGCTGAGACTTGAGGAAGAAATAATCTTGGCCGTTCCTTGAGTCAATAACCGTTTTTAACTAATTGTGAGCCGTTAGATGAATCTCTGACGTGTTCTAGCCAATTAGGGAGCTCCACGTGGCTTAGGCAGGTGTATGGACCAATAATAAGATGCCACATGGGTCTGGTGAGGTGGAGGGGTGATTAATACGAGGTTAAAGGTGTATGTAGAGGTGGGGAGAGTTGTGGTGAGTGTTTTAGTGTAGGAGGAGGGTTCTGGTGGTATGAGTTGCAGGGAGATAGCCTGGTGAAAGGTAGGGGATGCGTGAACAGTAGTGGGGTTTTGGGGCGGGAAAGAAGAAGCAATAGTTGACCAGTTTGACTATCTTTTGAAGGTTTCAAATGTTTACACTTCTGGTCCCTGTGGTTGATAAATAACATGCATCACTTAATCCCTTTGTATATATCTTCCTTGAAATGGCAATATCAGTCCTTGTGTTGTTATTTATCTTTGCAAAATGTCTTTTTGATGATAACTTTGGACTTTTGACAAAATTAGCCCCTTATCTTGATAAATCTTTGCATTCTTGGTCCTTGGAAATTGATAATAGACTTGGCTTTGATTTTTGGGCTTCTTTGACTTGATGATTGAGCTTTGACGGTCTTGATACGGCTTTGACTTATTCAACTCTTGATCTTGTCTTTCCATTCTTGTCGTTTTTGATCACTTTTTTCACTTTTGCCTTTATTCCTTCATAACCTACACACATGGACAAAAACACACATTTTCTATTCTTTTGGCATGATTTCTGTCTATTTTGGCAATTTTTCTGGCTTTAAAACATGTATAAAATGATGATTATCACTTACTATGGGCCTTCTTTTGAAGACTGCCACATCGTCAGCGAACCGACCAGAGACAGTAAACCTTTATCAGCCCACAGTTTTTATTATTATTACCTCCACCCTTTAAACGACTGTCACATCGGTATGTGAGTCGACCATGATCCAGAAGTCTTATTTCGGCTTCGGTTTATTATTATTATTATTATAGCCAAATTTCAAGTCATGTGGTCTTTTAACTACTTAGACAACGGTAGCGAGCCGTCAGGAATTGGTAGCCTATTTCCCCACAACACTGACAAAACATCGATGTGTACCTTACTTTCACCAGAAGGAGTCTCTAAAAACGAAGGTATTCTAAACTAAAGAATTCATAAAAAACCAAGAGTAACTATATATTTAACAATAGATATAACTTTATTACGTTTGATGGGAGCAAAAAGCCACAATTAACCTCTATGAGCTCTAAAGAGATCCAACTACTCCACGCTTAGCATCTAACTTATATTCAACTCTATCATTTTTCGTTCTTCGCAATTTAAAATCTTTAAAA
The DNA here is from genome assembly GCA_026074375.1 of Tanacetum coccineum. Classification (NCBI taxonomy): domain Eukaryota; kingdom Viridiplantae; phylum Streptophyta; class Magnoliopsida; order Asterales; family Asteraceae; genus Tanacetum; species Tanacetum coccineum. The sequence goes on from BQNB010033415.1 coordinate 8,944, forward strand.
AAATCCGTGAATGCTTAGTCTAATAAAACAAGCTTTGCATATTTAAAGTCTATTATGGAAACTTGCAAACTCTTGCTTTTTTCCAAGCTAAGCTTTCGCATTTAAAACTCTTGTATAAAAGACTAGCAAAATCTTAAATTTATATAAGTTAAGGGGCAAGCTAGAGCGCAACATGCTTTATCAAGTTAAAATATATTCTCAAAAAGACAAACTTCGTGTCAAAACACTTATTCTATTTTTGAAAAAAAAAATTGGCATAAAATCACATATTTTTGGTATTTTTGGTGGAAAAACGGGGTTAGGTGAAGACAAGGCAAATGCAAGTAAGATCAAATCGAACGATCCCCTCATACTAGAACTAAACATTGTCCTCAATGTTTAAAATGGTCTCTACGTGAATCTAAAGCCGTTTATTAATTATGCTAATAGATAAACGTTAATCAATAAGATCTAGGATATCGGATTCCCATATATAAGCATGCTAAGGATTGAAGATCGAGTGAATGATGGACAAAACCACGAGCACGAGAGTCTTCATAATTCGGGCAATCCTGGACATAAAATACAAAACACGAAACACGAGAAATGAAGAGGCGAGCCTCCTCATGTCACACTTATAAATAAATTTTATACAAATATTCCGACTACTTAGTGGATAATCATTGGGTTTGCCAACCCACGAAGTGCTTGTTTTGTGCTAGTCTCTAGCTTGACTCTCCCTATATCATCGTTATATTAGGGATGAAACACGTAGAAGAGTAGACTTTGACTCTCCCCATATCATCGTGATATTAGGGATGAAACACGTGGAAGAGCAAACTTTCATTGGACATTTATATGCCACCGGTTCTAAGGAACAAAAACTATAAGCGGAGATGTTGGGGTCAAAAATTATATCCTCACTCCCGGAGGAGAGAAGAAAAGGAGATTCCACCAGATAGGTGAAATAAGGAAGAAAAATTCAGATAACATAAGATAGGGAGAAGATAAGGCGAACCACAAAGGGAATTCTCACATATGTTTGGAGGAAAAATTTGTCTCCTGAATCCACGGGTTGAAAACTATTGACCATACTCTTCAAATCTTGTAATTATCAGGATCATCCTTAAGTTTTTCGGTCAAGAATCTAAAAATAACCATAGCAGTGAGATTATGGGTAGTATCTTTAATAAGCAAACTTTTAAGATAGATAATGTCTCCCTCCGAGTCGTAATAATCGTCCTCAATATCCGTAGGAACATCAATATCTAGAAAAGCATCGATCTCATCAATTTCGCCTCCTGGGTCAAAACACTAATCCTCATTAGCATCGGAAAGAGGTGTGACTAGCAAATCTGGCTCACCAAGTTTAGAAATATAAGAGTCCTTGCTCTCGATGTCCTCTAACACCTCATCAAAAAGAGGATTTACATCACTAGAGATATATTCGTCATCAAATTCAAAAGAGGGTTCGAATAAATTTTAACATTATCATCTGGAACGTCCTCATCGGATAATGAACCGTCCATTCCTAGAGTTGAAATCATCAATTGAGTCGAACAGAGGTTAGAGAAGTCACATAATCTCCCTCGTGAATGTTAAATGGGAGAAAAAACATCACATGAATAAAAATCACACTCACACATCAACTTCTGAAAGTAATCCTCAGACTCACCTTGGGATAGGGACAAGTTCCTCAACACTAGACGTTAAGAATTCTTCTATTCCTTTCCCAGAGACTAGTGCTAATATCCTCATTCCATCATGATGAAGAGTCCTCGGGCTTCATAGATTGGTAAACACGAGTGAAATGCAATAGATGGAGGATATGAGAAATAATTTCACAATTCAAAAGGAAGTACCTCCCCCCCTTCGTAAATCCATCGTCATCATAAAAAGAATTGAAACGTCGCGAAGGCTCGGTAGTATAAGTACTAAGATTAGCCGCCTGCTCTAGTTGCCGAAGCTCTTTCTTTTTATTAATTTCAATACTCATTCCATTGAATTTTCCCGTAAGCTCATCAATCATAATTTCACATTCCCTTCTATAACGAATATCTATTTTTTCATTACGATAATCTTTAATCTGAATTTGATTACTTATACTTTGCGTTTCATCTAAACACTGCTGTTTTAGATCCTCCATTTCTTTGATACTCATTTATTGAGGTGGTGATTGATCGATATTAGCCGCTTGCCTTTGTTGAATTACTATTTCACAAAATGATTGCATCATGTTATGAAGTTCAATATGTGACTCTTCTATTTTATCCCATCTAACGTGCACATCACTTATCCATTGTTGATTAAGTTACTTTCTTGATGATTAGAATGGAATTATCTGCGGGGATTGTCAAAACCATAATTGTAAGAATATGCTCAAAGTGGTATTGATTCATCGTTGACTATTGAAAACATTTAAATGACCACCACAGTCAAGCAAAGATGTTGTTGTGGAAACTCGATAAAACTTGTGGTACTATAAAGTTTTGATAGTACACTGTTCCTGCTAATAGACAAGTAAGAGACCGTGGTGGACAAACATAACCATAATGTAGTGCCGTTCCCTAACATAATTACGACGAGTGTGAAACGTATTTTGAGTTATGGAGGGTAGATGAAAACGTATTTGAATGGATACATGGGTAAAGAGTTCGATTAGGAGCATCAATTTGTGATCATTTCAGTGAAATGGCATATCAGATTCTTAAACTTCTCACAAAACAGCTTAAGAATCAATGAAGTATTTAGAAGCATCCTCCTGGTGATTAACGAAGCTTTCAATGAGGAAACTTGAGATTTTAAAGAAGAATATCAAGTTTAGGGGAGGATTGTTGAGATTACAAGACTTTTTGATGATCTTAAAGTTACTGTTGCTCAGGTTTGTGTTATTGCTGCTAAGCTAAAGTTAGTGATGTTCATTAACTTTAATGAAAAATATGCTAAGTAGTTAGTACTGCTAGTATAAAGTTAGTACTGCTAGTGTAAAGTTAGTACTGCTGGTGAAGATTGAAGAAAATATTCTAAGTAGTTACTACTGCTTGTGCTCAGTTAATGCTGCTGGTGTATAAGTTACTACTGCTCAAAGATTAAAACTGCTGAAAGAGTTTCTATTGTCAGAGAAAGGATAAAGACAGAAGAAAGGATAAAGATTGTTTGGAGATCAAGAATAATTACGTGATAAGTATTAGTCATTTATAAAATAGATTATAGAGAATATTCTAAGTCCTAGGAATATATTGTAAATCTACTAGGACTCCTTGGTGTATAAAAGGAGGTCCTAAGGTATAAAGTTTTGTGATATATATGTTATTTACGATTTGATAAGTGTTATTCATAGCTTCAAGGTTTTGTAACCCTAATACTAGGAGAGTATTCGTATTATTCTTAATAATATTGGAGCTTTTATTGTTTGTTGAATTGTGATCTTGTGTTACTGTTTCATTAAGATTTCTTCTAATATTAAAGATTAGATTCCACATAATCTTTAATACACTTAACAAAGTTTCTACTATAGTTGTGTTAGAATTATCTAATATAACTAAACCTTAAACAAGCTTAAGGAATTTGATCTATTGAAGTGGGATCCAATAAGAGGTATTGATATTCGTCAAAAATCCCACAATAATATATATATATATTACATATACATAAGCAAGTATCATACAAATTATTCTTAGGAAAGAATAATAAGTAATCAACACGGGTATCGTTCTCCTCGGCGAGAGATGAATGGAAATTCACGTTCATGTCGCAATTCGAGCTTGATTGTCATTAAAGATTTGGATTTGGTTTCTTAATCTAATAATGCAAAGGGAAAGCATACAAAGGCACGCTAAACTAGAAATTAAAGCGATTAAAAAAAACCTAACGACATTTAAAGTAAAACAATTAATAAACAAATACGACTAAATAAAACTCATAAAACTCAAATTGCAAATTTTTAAACATAAAATGTATTAAACTAATTTTTAAAACTTAAAATATATTTTTTTTGAATTTTTAAACTATTTAAAACTATTTTTTTAGCTAAATAATACTAAAAATTAAATTAAAAATACTAAAGTTACTTATAAAAATACTAGACACTAAAAATAAGGTTTGCAAAGAAAAATGACTCAAAATCTAAAAGCAATAAGCTGAAAAGAAAATTAAAGAAGCAAATAAGCTAAAATAAAAATGTTAATAAAAGAAACCAAACCCACCCTTATGACAAAAAAGTACCAAGGGCAGGATGGTTAAGGCAATGGTGTTGTGAAGGTGAGGTCGCATGTTCGAGTCCTGGACCTGCACTTTTTGCAAAATATTTTTATTTTTCATTTTCTTTTACAAAAGCTATAAAATAAGCAAAAACAAGCAACTTTAATGAATGAACTTTTTTCTATAACTTATTTATAAGCTAAGAAAAAGCTTAAAAGAAAGTAACAGTTTGGCTTATTAAACTATTTGACTAATAGCTGAATCTCTTTGGCATTTTAGACTCATTAAACACTAATGAAAACCAATAAGCTAAAAACATAACCTATCCTGGACCAAATAAGTTCTAATGACTTAAAAATAAGCAGACAAAATAAGCTTAAAGCACTAAAAAGCCACTAAGACAGTAGACACCCAAAAACTACTTTTAAAAGACTTTTTACCAATTTTTAAGCTAATATCTAGGACAAATAAGCACTAAGAAGAAGCTAAAAAGCAAAAACAGATTAAGAATTGGACTCAAATAAGCTGAAATTAATTAAAACATTTAAAGAAATAAGCTAGAAAAGGGTAAATGAAAATGGCAGATTACACTAGTATTTTTGGCTTTTTGAAAAATTAAATGGCAACTTTAAGCTAAAATTTAAGACTCAAAAGCTAACTTTGCCCAACTAAAAACTAAAAACAGATTGAGCTTATACTACAATAAGCTAGTTTCAATGAAAATTAATCTAAGACAAGCTAGGAAATGACCTAAAATAATCTGCACAGTAAGGACTTTAGAGCTTAATACCAAATACTACTACTTGACTAATTTTGGACTAAAATGCTTAAACTGCTTTTCTGAATACTATGAACTTAAAACAGATGCATCATGATGCATTAGAAGCCAACTTTGATCATAAAAACCTACACCTCAAACAGACTTTTGCAAAATTAATCAAATAAGTAGTTTGAAAAATCAATGAATTAGCAGACTTGACATTTTGATAAAACTAACTTCAAAACTTAATTTAAACTCATAAAAACTAGTATTTAAACTTAATTAGAGCTTATGAAATCTGATTTGAATACCAAAAACAGATGTAAACTTATTTAACCATATTTAAACTACTTGACCCAAACACCCCTTTAAGACTTAAAAAACTAATTTTAAGCAAAACAGGCCTAAATAAGCTATGAAATGCTTAAACAGATAAGGTACTAGGACTATTGAGGACATATAAGCAAATACATTAGAAAAATAAGCACTTATCTAATAAGCTACTAGAATAAGCAGTTTTAACTATTTTGGACAGATTTTATCTAAACTTTAATCAAACTTAAAACTAAGCTATAAACTAACATAATAAGCTATCAAAAGGCAGAATAAGCATATATAAGCAATAATAAGCACAAATAAGCAGAATGATAAGCAGAACAGTAATTAAGCAAAAATGAAGTAAAAGAGGAAGTGTACCTTGATCTAGCTCAAAACAAGGATCAAAAATGCTCAAAGGAGCTTATCTACAAGCTTCGGCTTGTTAGAAACAAGCTGGTAAAGTCCAATAAGCCCATCTAAATCTGGCTTATCATCCAAAAGCTAAAAATGACTTTTTGAAGTAGTGAGAAAGAAATGGTTAATTCAGCTAGGCTTTGAGGAGGCTTAGCTGAATGAACAAAAGCTTAAAAAGTATTGAGCTTAATTTAGCTTATTTAAGTAAATTCAAAACACGTTTAAACCATAATTTCTTAAAAGTAAAACAGAATTTAAGGCACAATTAAAATGAAACTGAATTATATTAATATTCAAAGAGATTACAAGCTTTAGAAAAAGAAAATTACATTTAAAAGACAATAAGCTAAAATTATAAAATAAGCTACTAAAAAGCCACTAAACTACATTACTCCTACACTACATGATCATCTCTGTGTGATTTTTCCTCTATTTATAGCATGAAGAGGAAGCTTCTAGGCCAAGGAGCATCTTCAATCCATTTCATCTCATCCCTTGAATCATAACCGCCTTAGATCAATCAATCATAGCCCTTGATTGCCTCTATGTCCTTTCCACCAAAGAGAATGTTAGGGATTGCCAGCGTGGATTTAAGTGGTGTTAGACGTGTTAGAGGCTTCTAGAAGGGTACGTGAGTGAAGTAGGTTTTAACCTTGCGTCTGTGTGAAAATGGGAGGGAGGGAAAGAGTGAAAAAGATGTACAGTAACTGTTGACCCCGTTTTATGACTTGACCTGAGTTAGTGTTGGGCTTTGACTTGGAGTAAAGGATTTATGGTATTATGGATTTAGACTTTGTATTTAAAAGGCTAAGGTTTTGTAATATAAATCTTAATGGGCTGACCCGGCCCATTAAATGGGTACGGGTTGGTCCATTTAAAGATGTATACGCCTTCGGCTTCGATTTCTTACACTCTTCCAATCTCGTGCTCGGATTTGTCCATTTTGCTTTGTTTTTGTCCATTTTTGTATAATCCTTACCCTGCCAATAACAAATCACAAAAACAAAACTTACAAATGCTTTTTTTTTCATGTATTTTTGGTCTTTTAAGCTCATTTTAATAAGGAAAAATGATATGTAATTAAACACATATCAGGTATCCTACAGCTGGGACAACAGTATTCTATAATGAAAATTATGGGGGTGAAGAGTGTTAGTGTCAAGAAACTACACGGATATGGTCATCTGGAAGAGATCGTGGTAAAAATAGCTGACCGTTAGTTCTAAAAGTTTAAAGAAGGTGACTTGGTGGATCTACACATGAATGACATTGAAGACATGCTGCTTCTTGCTGTTCAACATAAGCTATTCCACCTCACCGACAACGATATTGTTGACTTTATTGTGGCTCTTCGTATGTTCACAATAAGTCTCGTCATCAAGAAACGTGTCGAGGATTTACAACTTGGTGTAGAGAGTTACCAGATGAAACTCAACATCACTCCACCTCAACAGACTGTTCTAGAAATAGAATTCAAAGAACTCTACACTCCATCTCACAAACCGCCAAGGGTAATCTATGAATATCTCACCAAATATAAAAGAGTGATGCGGGCTGATGAGCTGTACAAGTTCTCGGATGGGACGCTCAATAAAGTTCGGGATGAGCTTCATCATAGAATACGTGATTTTGGTTTAGAATACAACACGGAGACACCAAGGAAAAAGTGGACGGCTATTGACAGAAAAAGGTTGAAACTTATGGTCGAGCTGATTGACAAGCAGATGCGTGAAAGAAGGATCATTCGAAATCTTGAAAGATTGGTTGGTTGACGAGAAACTAGTGATGGACTGCAAAACTTAATGACGCGTTACACATGGTTGTCAGGTCTAATCTAAAAATTACTTATCTTGTGAATATTGTGACATCTCCTACGTAGTATAGAACTTATATAGTTTGGCAATAAAATTGTTGTTTGTGTACGAATTTTTTTAGAATTTTTCAAACAAATTCAAAAAAATTCAATTAATGTACTCATACTTATATATAAAATATTACCCTCATAAAATTGAGGGGGTGCATTAAAAATGTTCCTAATTACGGGCTTGTTAATAATTGGACCGTTTTTTCCCTGAAAACCATTATATATGAATCAAAATTGATATTCGAAAATTCAATGATACTTTAAATTTTTTTATAGGGGAGAAAATCGTGATTAAATATTATGGCTAAAGATGTGATTTTAAGGCTCATTGTCGCTAGCTTCACCCATCATGTATGCTATATACATTATGATATATCGATGAACATGTTTTATTGAGGGGGAAGCATTACAAATGGTTTAAATGCTGAGGAACAATACCAACAAGGAACCACGCTCCATTTGTCAGAGAGAATGTGTGTTGGTTATAAAGGTGTGTGTAAGATTAGGTATTTATTCCATGATCTAGCCAGAACGGGGTATCTACCCAGGACATTCCATTAGCCAAGAATAGACTCGCTCCGCGCCATAGGTATGATAAAAAAAGGAGAAAAAAAAAATGGAAAATGGATATAGTGCGACTGAGATGAAGCTTAGTATCCCTGGGAACAATGCCCAAACAAGGTACTTGTCATGTCGGTAAGCACTGAAGGGGTTGAAGAAATGATAAAAAAGAAAAAGTTAAGATAAAGGGTGAAATATATATAAAAGAAGCCCTCTTACACTCTAGGCAACGACTCTTCTCAGCGGGCGCGCCATAAATAATGTATGATCGCACTCCGCTCTCTCTACTCGCCTCCTGCCGCGCCTCTGGTATTAAATGTTGAATGTGTGTGTCGTCATGGACCCAGTGTCGCAATGTGTGAACCATCGCGCCATCCATAAAGGTCTCTCAAAGACTCTTGTTTTTATTTCTCAGACCCCCCCCGCCCCCTCCCCTAAACTCATTGTTATTCGACTTTCTCAATCACGAGCTAGTTGGTTGTTGAAGACAGTTGAACTCCAGCGGGGATTCTCGCCTAAACCTTAAATGTGCTCCTATCGAGTCTAGAGCCATTAAAAAAAATATCACTCGCACACGCAAATCATCATTCTAGCGCTCACTTAATCCAAATATGCTTGATCCTTAATTCACACAATGTGAAACAAGGAAATATATCGAAAGTCCTAGCATTATCCTTGTGACATTGCCATAACATCAGTGTGATTACTAATAGTACCACAAGACCTAAGGAACCTCGCACGCGCGAGTAACATCAAAAACGCACGCTGCGGAGAGGTGACTTGTGAGATCAGGATCGCTCTCCTAGGAGAGAGATACTAGATATCGATTCGGCGCAGCTATATGAATTGACGCCCGACTAAATTTTTGAAAGAAAGATATAAATTGTTGGTGTGTAGAGAGAGAGAACTATTTGCATCCTAAAAACCACACGACTAATTTTCTTAAATTTAATTTTCATGTCTTATGTCCATGGGGAAAATAAAGCAAACCCCCCCCCCCCCCCCCCCCCCCCCCCCCCCCCCCCCACCCCCCCCCTCCCCCCCCCCCATCCCCACCCAAACGGCCGTAATTGACATAGGAAACCCTGACACACATCTTGCACAACTTAACCTCTGGCAAGATAATAACTACAGGATTTTTCTTACCGTCGCTCTGCTCTGCTCACCTCTCGCCACCGGCTGCTCTCTGGCTAACCGAACCGGCTAGTGCAAGATGCGGTACACCATTTCCCCCGTCTAAATGGACGACCGCCCTCCTTCCTCTGCCCGCCTTCTCTCCCCTTACCCCTCGGATCACCACTCCCTGGGAGTATTTCTATGATTTAACGAGGCAACCGTGCGTGCCTTCGTACTCCAACAACCGTACCTTCCCGCTTCGAAGTGTCCCCCCCCCAAAGACCACTTTTCATCCATTATATGTTGTTTTCATCACTAACCCATTCTTGCAAATTTCCTATCAGGTCTATTGGCAGCAGTTACATATGACACAGTCGAAGCTCAGTACTTTACATGCTCATACTCGAACCGGCATAAGTAAATGACCATATGTGAACGCTTTAGGTGACATGTTTCAAAGTCTTTCTGGTACTTGTTTAACCGTTACGTCTTTCTTGAAGTGGGACGAAGTATCAAAGTGTACCCACACGTCTTCATAAAGTGCACCGAAGTGTTTAAAGTTAAAGGATTTCAAGAAAGATGGTTACATCACGATATTCAACATCAAGAACAGTTATGTGCATCATGTCGTTTCCAAAAGTCACAAGATCCACAAGAAGGCTAAGATTACAAGATGGCAACAAATAGATTATGATTGGTTGATGACTCAAGAAAGTCATAAGATTACATTCAAGTCAAGAAATAAAGATAAGCTAAGCTAAGAGTCTAAAGATTACTACATCAAGCTTCACAAGATAAAGATTATGAAAACAAGACTACGAGCAAAGAATGAAGACATTCATAGAATGTAGAACTTAAGTTTTTGTAAATTGGAGCGACCTCCCTTAGGGGGAGATTGTTAGAAATCGAGAAAAGACTCGGTCACCTCCAAAATGTAATAGAATAGCTCGTAGCGTAATATTTGGAAACTTACCAAGCTAACCGGGTCAACATAAGTCATCCTTATGTGACCGGCCATACATTTAGTATAAATACCCCTCTCCACACCTTGGAGAGGGTTGGTTGTTCATTTTGTTATTCACATAATACATTTTCCTTTCCTTTTACTCTCTAAGTGCTACAACCCACTTTCTCTCTCTAAACTTTCTTTCTATCTTGTTCATTTGTTAAGTGATTTGATACATCTACAGTCGTTGGATTTGTGTTTTGAGTGTGCATCAACAAGCTCGAGACACCGACCCATAACTCAAAAAACCACAGGGCAACACGTAGGTATATTTGGCTTGCAATGGCCAACACGCGTTGGGATTGGCTCAATGATAAGTACCAAAACATAAAGATAGGTAGCAATTCCAGGATTACTCGAAGAAACGCTTTGAACTAAACGGGAACTATCAAAATGAAGAATCAAGTTCGAATTATAGCTCAATGTTTAATACAAGAGTTAGTTACAAACAAATACAATGGAGAAGAGAGAGTTAAAAGAGAAAGGAATTTTCTTGCAGTTAATAGCTAACTGAAATGAACAAGTAGTTTGGGTAATTATACAAGTGAAATGAAAAGGGAGTTAAGTCTGTTTATAAGCTCGTTTGACTCTCTTACTGACTTTCTTTGACTTCACTTTTGATCCATAACAATGCCTCCTTTTTTAAATGTTGCTTGACCACAAGCACCTAGGCATTCAAATCTAACTGAAGTAACCTTTGTTAATACCTGTAATCATCATTCATTTTCTTAAGCCAAACACCTAAACAACAACAACATATTCTGTCCAAGACCCTTTCTCCTTCTTGAAGCATTGTGTAGATTTGATTATAACCGTATTTACTAGTACGTTAATTCCATAGGCAATAGTGGTTGTGGTGCATAAAACTTGAAGATCTCCATTAAGAAAGAAACCCTCAATCCCTTAGTTGAACATCCACCATTGTGACAACCAACGCCATAAAGGATGTAAGTTTGCATATGTTTGTCCCCACATAAGCGTGAAGCTTCTCTTAACCTTTCCAGCTGATAAATGCTTTTGATTATTGCACTCTAAACCAACAATTGTGTTACTTCTTGTGTTCCGTTCCTGGTTGAGCAAAATACTAGTGTAGACTTTCCACTTTTAATTCCTTGGACAAAAACCATAAGTCATTCAGCGAGGTCCTCAATATTGGAGATTGTTGCAAAAACAGGTCTTGATTTCATTTTGAAGACTACGACCAACCATTTTGATTCTAGTAACTATTGCATCCAAAGTTGCTTCGCGAGGAACACTTAACAAGTGTAATTTATCGAAAAATCTTGGGTCACCATCTTTGATGCCAAACCTAATCACTAAATCAAACTTCTCAGGATTAGTCATGACGATGTCTGCCTCTTGTATATTTCTTATATTGTAAGTGTAACACCCCCAAAATCAGACTTGCAGCGGAATGGTAACAATGGGGTGCTACGTCAAAGTACAACAAACAAGATATAGGAAACGACCTCAAAAGAGACGTTTAAATAAAGTTTCATTCGATGCATTATATAATATCAGAGTTTTCAATTATGGTCCCAAAATATTAAAAGAGTCATAAACATACTACATACGTTCTTTTAAACAAAAGCTTCATAATCCCAAAAGATGACATAAGTTTTTAAAAGATAAAGTTGCATCGAATTTAAGTAAACACAGAATCCATCTTCATTGATATCCGTCACGGCTCCCATCCAAGCTTATACCTTAGGACCTGAAATTAAACATGCTAAAGGTCAACACAATGGTTGAGTGAATTCATAGGTTTATCAAATAAAGAGTGGACCACAAGATTTAAGTAAAGGTAGACTATGAAACAAATTCAGTAGTCCAAAACATGTATTATTGCTCTAAGCTCATGACCCCGAAGCCTTAACTGTCAGTGCCCCAAAATAATGTAGGGTGTCTGCCAAACAGCCTACTAATTCCTCTAAATGTTAAATGCACCATGATCAACTTGTGACCAGAAATTCCAGGTGGGGATTGTTAGTCCCGATAGATCTATCCACAACACTAGCGCTCACTATAATAGCAATTGACGGTTCATGATTTGGTAGGGACTTAGATGGCAATGCGGTAACTTAGGCAATAATATTCAGGCAATAATCTGGATAGCATACAATTTAAAACACTTGTGTCTAAAGTAAAACAAGCATGTAACTTCACCCCGTAGAGTTTGTAAAACAGTAGATGTAAATGGGGCTATGAACTCACCTTGAGTTAATGATAATCTGAGTATAACAGAAAATGCGTCACGGTAATGACGGAATGCAACCTAAATTAATATAGGCCGTATAAGTACTAAGAACTTTGATTAACTAATGCCACATATAATTCTATATAGCTACATCACCATCTAATTGCATTTGTTTAATTTATAAAATTTAAGCAATATAAATTTGTATCTTGAAAAATAAGTGTCCACGTAATTGTATATGCAACGATAGTATACTTGTCTAATAATTTAATTATTCGCCAGAAATACTCGATTTAATGTTGTTATTACTTACATAATGTTATCGTATAAGTAATTTAATCGTCTTGCAAAATAATATTTATAAAGTTAAAAACACGTATAAATATTATATAAGTGATTCTAAAATGTTTCGCAAATTTTTTATTAAAAACGAACCAACACTATTCATGTCAGGAAAAGTGTCTAGTTTACAAACCATACATCCGAAAATTATGAAAATCGGCAGGTTTATGTAAAATGTCGTTCCGAACAACTTTGTAGTTTTACACTTCGGCTCAATCGGACCCGAAGGCCCTCGAAACTGAGTTTCAGTAGCTGCTGAAGCATTTACGGTTTTTCAGCTTTTTATAAATAATGTTCGATAACTTTGAAACGTCGTATCTTACTCGTTTTAGCTCCGTTTTTAGTGATTCTTTCGAGCACGTTCTCGTAATTAAAAGTTCTATTTATTTATGATGTTTTCCAAAAATAAATGTCTCTGATGAACAGTAACTTTTTATAAAAGTATTAATTATCGTAAACTCGTAATTAGCGTATCTCCTTCGTTATAAATCGGTTTTTCGAGTTCTTTATATGCTTGTAATCGTCATGAGACGTAGTATTTTTATAAAATATAAAATCCATGCTTTAAGAGTCGAACTCCAACAGCCCTTTTATAACTTTTTATATAATTTATTTTATACACTTGTTTTATATACTTTTCAACTTAATAAATGATCACAAGTCTTCCACAAGCCATTATACCATATGTCTTACATATTATTATGTCCATTAGTCCATAGTTTGTCCAAATGTCCATGGTAACAAGTCCTTAACACTTATTTGATCATAACCTCATTATGTAGACTTTTACATATACTTTTATACATAAACCAACATGGTACAATACTTATATATCCATCATGACATGATATTAACAACTATATAACATGTGTAAAAGTCCATAAAACTATGATCACAAGTATAGGTTCATTTTTCATGTTTAAAAGTATCCTAATGGTGATTTACTACATAGAACTTATATGTACATAAATGATAAATGTAAAGTTATAAAGGGTTTTAGATAACCTTGGTATGATGTAATATGATGAATAATAATATCTAAACCCTTGTTTAGATATTTACCCAAGGTTTTCAAGACTTGAAAACTCTAATCCTCCAAAGAAACCCTTACTTAGTTTAAGCCTTAAGAATGCCTAACCAAGCCTTCAAATCTCCATGGTATGCCTTAGATATGATGTAGGGATGTTTGTAAATGAAGTAAAATAAATTTTATGGATTGATTAAGGGTTTTGACATGGGACGTGTGAAATGGGAGAGAAAGACAAGAGATATGTGAAGTTTTTCATAAGAAATGAATATGTATGACTTTCTTACTAGTAATGTATGTAATAAAATCAAATGACTAGTCAAAGTAAATAAACAAAGACCAAGAGACCAAGAACTAGGGGGACGTTGGGCAAGAATGAGGGAAATGGGGAAAAATTAGTCAAGTCTTACTAGGTCTAAGATGTACATTGCTAGCTAATTAAGACTATGATATAGGAATATGTGTAAGTGTTGTAAATAAAATTTTGTATGGATTTGGTGGTGGTTTGATGTTGGCTATGGGTTTTAGAGAGACAAAGGGGTATATGGTGAAGTTTTTCATTTGCAAATGAGAAGTGATGAGTTTACTTACTAGTGCAAGACTTTATAGTCCTCAAGATAGTCAAGAAACCAATGAGAGAATTAAGAGTCTTTGGTCTAAAATTGTGAAAGTCTTTAGGTTTTTATAACTTGGTTCCCTTAAAATAGAAACATCTCAGATGAATTTAGGTAATGAATTTGGACTAGCTAATATTCTTATTTGCAAAATGAAAGTATTACTTGCCTAGTATACGTTGGTAACTTTTTAACCACTATTGTATAATTTTGTAAAGTGTAAGTATTGGGTTTATTTTATTTCATGGTAAAATTAGGATCAGTGAATGAATGTAGGTAAAGTTTATAAAACTTTGAGATTTTTTATAAACTAAGTATTTGTAGAAGCGTAGCTCTAATTTTGTTGGTTCCGGGTATGCTTAAAAGTAATTTATCGCTAAAGTAAACGATTTTACGTAACCAATAAAAGAATAAAACATAATAAGTAAATTATTACTTTAGTAAATTAATAAAAATGATTTCTTGTGTAATAAACATAAATTCGGTTTGGTATCAGTTTTTACGCTAATTGTTGATTTTTAGTTTACGCGATTTAACTATATATAATAAGATTAAAGTAAACGAGTAACGAGAAAAGAAAAAAAAATAATTTGTAAAAAGATGACGTCATAACGGACTGCAATTACGGAAATTTTACAGATTGTCTTATTGTCGAGGTATTCATTTCTCACACCAAAATCCTTAATTCCGTTACAAACCTTTTTCCTTATCATAAAACTTTTACTCTTTATCTCAAAATCGTTATCTCATAACCTAAACCGTTATCTTTTACCAAAACCGTTATCTCATAACCAAAACCGTTATCTTTTACCAAAATCGTTATTTCATAACCAAAATCGTTATCTTTTACCAAAACCGTTATCTCATAACCAAAACCGTTATCTTTTACCAAAATCTTTATCTCATAACCAAAACCGTTATCTTTTATTATGGTTGTGTGGTAATTACGCAAAATAATTCAACACTTGGGCTAAGTGTGACATAAATACAATTCACTCAAGACACCTTCAATCGTTAAAACAAAACAGTCGGCCAAATACTCCGCTTAAATCTTGACGAAAAAGAAATAAGTAAGAACTCAAGAGTCGAAAATAAATAAATCAACATTTCCGTAATCGATACGATATATATATATATATATATATATATATATATATATATATATATATATATATATATATATATAAGTATTTAATAATTTAAATAAAATAATAATATTTTATTATTATTTTCGTCTTATTATCAGGCTAACGGGGTAATGTAAATTCTTGCCATTTTCTTACGTTTACGCTAAATCGACTGACCTTAAAACTTGATATTCATTAAAAGTCACCTTTATCCTTTAGTGGGTTCAACACAAGTATTTATTCCAAAATATTTTCTAAGTGTAACATTTTCACAAATTTTTTGACATAACTCATTCGTTTGCACAACATTTCCAAGGTTTTCAAGCCTTGTTATTTTCCATAATTTTCCCACTATTTCGACAAAATACAAAAAGTCCATATTTTTAATGCGCTTATCCAATCGTGACTATTTTCGACCAACTAATTCATTTTCCACTTTCGTAATTATTTGTAAGTTCATTTATCCGTCCTTATAAATCCAAATCATCAATTTTCTCCCCTTGGGCCCAAAAGCCCAATGTAAGTCCAATTACATTTGGCAAGTACAACAAAATCTTCTCTTAGGTCAACCAAATAGTAGTTCATTTATAAGTTACTAATCCCTTTTACTTGTTATTGGGCCTTTTGACCAGTTTAGGTTTATGCATTCTAGCCCGAGATAGCAAACTTAGTCATACTTTTTTTACATAAGTCCAAATTAAAACCAAAAACCATTGAGCTTAAGCCCATTTAGCGAAACAATATTAAGCTAAATTACACTTAGTCGTGGTACCTTATGGTGGCCCAAATAAGACGAAACAAATGAGCTATAAGCTCGAATATACCAAAATAAATAAGCCCGAAGTCCATTAAGCCATAATCCAAATAAGCCAAATGGCCATTAAGCCGAAATTAAATATAACTTCGAAACCAAACATAAGCCAAAATTAATAATAAGTTAGAAACCAAATAAGTTAAAATATTAAGCTCGTATATGAGCTTATCCAATAAGCCGAATCAAACCAATAGGCCAAGCCCTTTTCTTCTTTCTTTTCGTTGGCCCGAGCCAAACCCACACACCAAACCCAAAAACAAACGAACCCTTCGGTTGGGCCGTGTCCATGACCGAAGCCCAACAAAACAAAATAAGCTATACCCTAGCTTTTTAATAAGCAACACTCGATACTAAGCCCAAATAAGCATTTTAACAAAAGAAAAATTACCACAACAACCAAAATATTCAAACTTTAATTCTTTGTTTCCTTTTCTTTCAAACCGACGCACGCAATACCCCTTTATTTACATTTTCGCTTTAAAGATTTAACCTTTTTGACGATCAACTTGTACAACTAGTGTTTTAACACCATAATAGCCATAAAAGTACAACTTTAAACAAAATTTAGATAACTTACAAGTTCGGATGATCTTCGTTCGGTTTTTACGCGAAGAGAACGAACTCGAATACCTTTTATATAACCCGAGTCTACTAACTATCAACCCACTATCTATTCTTAACTCGTGTTCTTGGTAATCTTGAAAAATGTTTGGTTTCTTGCCCTTGTTGTTGCTCGTCCGAATAGAGAAAAGGAGAAGAGAGATAAAAAAAATTGTTTGATTTAAAAATGAGTGAATGAATCAAATTGTTTGAGGTGGTGGAGAATATAAGAGTACTAGTGAGACAACCTAGCTTAAAAATAGCCATCTTGTCCCTTTTGGCTTAACTTGACTGAAAAGGGATCCTAGGAGGGTCTCGGATTCTTCCTTTTGTGTCAGGATCAATTAAAAGCTCAAGGTTTGATGATTTAAAACGTTACCCAAGTTTAGTTAATATTTCTATTGCATTTAAAATCACTTTTTCATAAATCTAGGTTATTTATATGCCACATATCACCTTAATTTGCTACAAAATTTCTATTTAGACGCTGTCGGCCGGGTCAGGACCGAAAACATGAATTTTTGTTAAAAACTCAACCGAACCATCCTCAAAATTATGAAAACATTTTAAATTCCCAAAATAAACTTTTTCAAAACCAACTTGCTCAAAATTTACGTTTTAACGACCGTAACGGTCTTTTACCGAATTTCACGAAAATGACCGTTTTTTTGAAAACTTCCAAATCATAAACCAACGATTTACATTTTAAACCAACGTTTTCTAAAATCATGAATTTATTTAAATAAATAAGCTTATTTCACACTTCCGAATCACTTAAACTTATTTCCAAACAACTGTCGTGTCGGTACGTGCTGTGTGATGATTTTCAAAAATCGCTAGAAAGCTTCCCGGGATTACTTACAATACCAACCAAATAATCCGAAATGGAAAGACGAATAAAAAGTGATTCTCTCCCGAGATTTTCAAAACTTCATCAACTCCGGTCAAACCGTACCGTTTACGCAAACATATACAACTGAAGGTCTACTTTTTAGCTTTCATCGGGAAAACTGACAAGATCAAAATATTTCAAAATACGAAATTATAATATTTTATAGTACTTAACCCTGAACAAGTTACCAGTTATCACAGTAATTCCTACGAGTCATCCTTAACATACAAAGAAAGAACTAAAAGGTGGCATGATAAACGAATAAAAATGCCAACCGAGTTCTTGGAAGCGGATAAAGTACTTATGTTTAATTCTAGGTTAAGGCTATTCCCGGGGAAATTGAAATCAAGATGGTATGGACCATTTACGATAGAGAGGTCATTGAAAAATGGAGCCATAGAATTAGGTGACGATGTGGGAAATGAAGTTACAGTTAATAGCCAACGCGTTAAGCATTATCAATCAAACATAAATAACCTGATTACTACAGAGGACATTACATTAGAGGATGATGGTGTCACTTAAGGAAGTGTGACTTTGAGTCTAGCAACAAGACTTGTAAATAAAGAAAAGCGTTTGTTGGGAGGTGATAAGTGTAAAATACACATATCCATTTAGGCTTAAAATAACCCAATTAAACCCAAAACAGACCAAAAATGGCAAAAATATGCTTGTATTTGTGTTTTGTGTATGCAGGAACGGATATATCAAAAATCATAAGAAAACCGTAAAAAACAGGCAAGCACGGATGCGAGAACAGAAGAGTGAACAAAAGCCGGAAGCCAAAGCCAGAAACAGTCAAATCTACAGTCAACTCCAATCAATCTTGGTCAACAAAAGTCAACAAGACCCAAAATAATCCCTCAACTTTCAAAAAAGTCCATAAATGGTCCCTAAGCCAAATTGGGCCTCACCCGGATCCATAAGCCCATAACCTTAGTCTAATACCCATTTTATAAACCTCAAGGACCATTTCTGTCAATTATAAAAGTCCACTTATACCTGAAACGTTTATAAACCAAACACAAGGACTCAAATTGCCAACTCCCCAAAGTTCAAACCCGTTTTACCTCTTTCAGTTATAAAAAGAAAAAAAATGGCGCCAAACCCATTTTACTATTCATGTTCTTCCCTATTTCACCAAGCTGTAAAATGAGAGGGCAAATAGAAATTAAGGGGTCCAAAGGTCAATTCAAGGGCTCTACATTACTAAGGAGGGGGTTCATATTCAGTTCATATCAATAGCACTAAGCTCACACTCAAGATTAAGACCCCGTCAGAGTTGGGAAAGCATCAAGTGAAGCTTAAATTTTGCTCTTAATACTTCAGAAGTAACACACATGTCACCTCACGGATTGCACGCTGGAATCCCGTGTGTGCTAATATGTGATCCAACGTCTCACAACTTAGGATCAAATCTTTGAAAGGAATTGGAGGGCTGGATTGATGGATTGAAAGAGCAAGGCAAAAGCTAGCACATCCTGGCAGGCTATGTAAAGGAGCGCCATCTCATCACAAAACAAAGGGGTGTGTTTAGATTTTAGGACGAGGATTAATTAGTAGTTTTAATGTTTTTGCTTATATTTTAGCTTATGCATATTGACTTCTTTTCAATGTAATATTTCCTTTTTAAGTATCATGTAATTTCTAGTTTTCTAGCTTAGTAACATACTATTTCAGTTAATGCAATTTAGTTTTTTTTTTCATAAGTCCTTCTTCATTTTCATAAGCTTTCAATTAACTTGTTTTCATGTCATAAGCTGTCACAATAAGCTCATTAGCCTCTTCAGGGTCATAAGATCATGGACTTGAGCTCAATTTGGATTTAAACATAATGCATTAAAATAGTTAATTACCTTTACTATATTTGAATATAAGCTTTGGAAGGGGAGTTGACAAAGGATGAACTCCCATGGAATTTACTCCTAGCTTATTCATAAGCTAGGAGAGCTGTAGAATAGCTCTAAGAGCAGTCATAGCCTTGTTTAGCTAGGCCTTTGGTAAGTTTTCTTTCAATTTCAGTTTGTCCTTAAATATTTAGTTCAATTGCTTATTAGTTTAAGAATTGCTTATTTGCTTAATGTTTTGCTTATTAGTGCTTAATTATGTTTCATCTAGTTTATTAATCTAGTTAGTTTATCTATTTTTAGCTTTTAATAGTTATAGATCATTAGATTACATTTCTGTCATAAAAACTCATAAAAACCAAAAAATATTAGGAATAGCTTTTAATTAGTTTAATCTAGCTTAACATGTGCTTATTCATGTTTGTTAGGGTAGTTTTAAGCTCATAGCTATATGGTCTTTAGGTTTTAATCATTAAAATTCAATTTAGCAGCTTATCATGGATAATAGATTAGTTAAAGGGGTGTTTGGTTTAGGCCAGTTTGACCTTAAATAGTCAATGTTTTTTGATAAAAGTTTTTGATCCATCTCTGATTTAGTTTAAAATAAGTAGGTTAATTGTTTTCTCAAGTTAATTTTCATTTTATTAAAAGTTATGGCTTATTAAGATGCTTTCAGCACCAGGGGAGCTTTTAGCTTAAGTTTAGGAAGCTAAGTTTTGATTTAAGTTCTTTGTGCCTTTGTGAGTAGTTGAATTGTGTTTACACACTCCTCTTGAGTGTGTCTAGACCTAGTAGAACCAACAAGGGAGGCTGCACTTTTGATTCATTGCTTTGTGTCAAGTGTATCAGCAGGAACTAAGGAGTTCCTGCTGTCACTTTTGATTTAGTTTTTAATTAAGCATTCTTAGGGATTAGCTTTTAAGATTTAAGAAATAAATAGTTTAGATATAGCTTAATATAGCTTAGGTCTTAGTTTTCATTTTATTGCTTATTTTCTTAGCCTAATCAGCTGTTAAAAGACCTCTGCATCAGCAGTACTAAGTTAGTTAGTACTGCTAAACTTTAGGCTTATAATTGGCTTAGCTATTGTAGGATTTAGGATCTTAATTTTAGCTTAACTTTAGTAGACATATAGCTTAGCATAAATCATTACTCATTTTATATTTTCAGCTTAATAATCTAGCTTTATTTTGCTTTTAAAAGTCACTTAAAAACTGAAAGCCAAAAACAAGCTTTTGCCAAAGTAGATTCTTAGATTGTGAAATTAAGCTTAAGGTTCTAGTTTTTATTGCTTATATAGATAGTTAATAAGTAGTTTAATTAGTTCTCAGAAGCTTAGAACCTAGTTTTGCTTTTTGTGCCTTTTAGCTTATTTGGATTTTGTGCTTATTTCTTTGTTTTCTGAGTTTGCAAGATTGTTTTTCATTTTCAGCTATCAAATATAGTTTCTAGCTCTCTTTTCTCTTCTTAATTAGCTTAAGCAACATATAAGCTCTTTAGAACATCTTTCCTTTTTCATAATAAGTTTTACTTTGAGTATGCTAGAGACTGATTAGTAAAGGTAAGTCAAACACCCACTTTCTGAGGGAGAAGCTTCTCAAAGCCTTTTTGTGAGCTTATTAATGCTTTTCAGACATAAGTGCTTTTGTAAAAGTTATTCTCCCTACTTTGTTCTACAACTTTGCTCTTTCAAGTTTTAGTGATAAGCACTTTAAAAATTTGAGCTTATAATTGGACTTAGTGTGAATACGGGTAGGCCTTTCAGGGGCTGTTTTTGTAACTTTCTAGTTTTCTCTTTTGTCACTGTTAGTCCCTCTAGTTTTTCCTGTTAGTCCTAGTTAGATTCAATTTCTTTTATTTTCTTTTTAATTAAATAAATTAGGTTAAGTTTTAATAAGTTCAATTACGTTTTCTAAAAAGATAAAAACTTAGGCTTTATTTTACAAAATTTTTGCATATTTTCTTTATCTAGTGTAATTTTCATAAAATTTGTAGAATTTTATTTTTAATAGTTTTATTATTTTTTATAGTTTTTTTAGTTTAAATTTTAGAAAAATAAAATCTTTTAATCTAAAAAGCCAAAAATATTTTTATTTTTCCAAAAATTTTCTTTTGTCTTATTTTAGGTTTAGAAAATTAGTTTGCAATTTTAGGGTTTAATTTTAGTGCATTTGCTTAATTGTCGCGCTTTATTTGTTTTTCGTTAATTGTTTTTATGTTTAATAGTTTTAATTTTCCAATTTTATTGTTATTAGTAGTTATAGATATAAAGATCAATCTTTGCTTTCATTCATAAATGCTTGATCACGAATGTTTCCGATTTTCAATTCACACTTCGTTGGGAAAACGACCCGGGAGGTTTTGAGATATCACTTTGGTCAAAAGTGAATTTCTTAACCCGACGAAAAAAAATACTTATCTTTACTATTATTGATTACCTATCCTTATTATTACGTATATTATATATATTATATATACTTTATACGTGTTGATTTAGAGTGGATCAATTTTTGGCGTCGCTGCCGGGGAAGTGTGTACGAATATCGTGTTTCGTTCAAAGATTAGCGTTTTTGAAGAACCTTCCTCGTGAAGTTATTTTTCGTTTGTGAATATTTTCTTTTATTATAAAAATAAAAATACAAAAACATTTTACATTTTTATTTTCCTTTATTATTCAAAAATAATCGTTTGTTAATTGTTGATTTGGCTACCTTTAGATTTACAAAACTATAAAGGAAAGTTTAGGCGGGTTTGATTTTATCTACCCAAAAGGAGTAGGGTTACTCTAAATAGCGCCTCGCTGTTACCAACTTCCTTCGCTTTTTGTGGAGTGTTTTGAGAGAGCTACCGAGTACGTTTAACTTTCGATTACCAAAAATATTTTCTTTCTTATTTTAATTTTTCTTATGTATTATTATTCGAAAAAGCTAAAAATAATCCCCTTTTCCCTCTTATTCATTTAATTCTTATCTTCTTAATCCTCTATATTGTTTAATTCTTATGGCGTCTCATCGTTCAAAATCCCTTTACGCGATCAAAGAATGTTCGACTTGTGGAAGATTGTACACTAAAGAATGTTGTTCGATAGGGAGTCTTGACGACAAGATTCTTGTTCCCGAACCCGACTCTTCTCTGTGTTGTGCAAAATGTGGAACCCCGGTTGATGGTCCGAGTTGTCGTGGATGTGCATTTTTACGAAAACAATTCGATGAAGATTTGCTTGCGTATTGTGTTGAAAATGGAATTTTCATAGGGACTTTCAAGTACTTTGAATCAATCCGATGGACATCCAGCGTTGTAATGCTCTTCGAGAGCAATGCGTTGTCAATCAAGACCCCGGTGTAAAGTTTTCGCAAGATCCTCCACAAATTGACCATAATTGTTGTTATGAGTGCGGTGATTCATTAGATGCAATTTTTTGTCAACAATGCATTTGCAAGTTTTGTGGGAAAGGTGCTCATTTACGGGTTATAATTGTCCACAAAAGTTCCGATTATCCCTTTAATCCAGAACATTGCATTCAAATCATTAATGAGCTCCCACAGATTTTGCCTAATGAGAATTCTATTTCATTTATAATTCTAAACCTCATTCTTTCAATGTTTCTCCAAGTGTTCTCACCCACCCTCCACAGCCCAAGTTTGAGACTTACTTGTGTGAGTTATGTGGAAATAATGCTCATTATGGTTATGATTGTTCACCACAATTCCCGTTTGTCTATGAACAGGAGCCGTGTTACAATCAAAACCTTAATGATAATTATTATTCACAAAATTCACCAAGTTTTTCTCAACAATATCTTTGTTGTGCTTATTGCGAGGGTTCTCACTATGATTATGAATGTCAACCGATCAATGAAACTTACTATGAACCTAACCGGGTTATGATTATTCGGTTTTGACAACCACAACCTCCGTCGATTGTTCAAAAGGCCTTGATAAAAATTCTTGAAGAGCTTGGAAGGAATTAATATGAGATCAATGAATGTTAATTCTAAAGGAATTGAAAAAAAGCGAATCGCGGAAGAACAAACGGCTAAAGAGAATAGGAGTTTCGAGGAAATGAGGCATGAGGAGCAATTGGTTGATTACAAAATTAAAGAAATCATAAATGATCTGGGTTATAAAAGATTTCGAGGAGAGAAGATTGATAAAGAATATGAGAGAGATTGTGAGATTAGAATTCGAAAACTTAAGCAAGATTTTAATGAAATGGGGGCAGCGAAGTTCGAAAAAAGGAGCAAGCTTACGAAAGAAGAAAAGTATTCTGTTGCTGTCGATTACATGCTTTCTATTACTAGTGATGATGAGGATGATTATATTCCTTCAGAGATATTACTTGCTCGATATTCTACTCCTAAATCAATCCACACCTGGACTTTACGATCGAGGAATCGGAGAACTCTTGCTCATAATGGAGGATGAAGCTTCTTTAAGCACTTTTTTCAGCATCGGTATCGGACGAAAGTACATATAGTCTAGTGTTTGAGAACCTTGTCCCAATCCCAGTGAGTTCGGGGTATGTCTGACGAACGAGTGATGGGTTCTGGTGATTTAATATCGTGTTAATATTAAGTCCGTTCTTTTGGATCTTTGATTAACCGTGTACTTTCGATTGTTTTATTCTTCTAAGACTCGACCCTTATTCTCGGAGGAGTTCGCCCGTGAAATCGCTTTTTATTGCTCCAATTCCACCGGGAAGTGTTCGAAGCCGATTTGATCCGAATGGATCAATACTTCGAGTGATGACGAGATTTTGAAAGACAAGACATCGAGTACGTTAGCCTAGAGGAGGTGAATGATGTCAATCAGAAGAAAAGAGTTTTAATTTAATAATATCCTTCAAAATCAGACGTTATTCTTCGTGTGAAATTGTTATACGTTAGTCGTCTTATTTTATAATATCGTTTCCTTTGTAAGACATCTATTTCTCGTCCGTGGATAGTGATTCGTCAGTTACTTCTCTTTCTTTTTCGAATAATTCTTTACCCGAATTTGAGTCTTTTAGCGATCATACGGAAGAGACGAGAAGTGGCAGTACCACTACTCATGCTAATTACTCTCTTCCCGAGTATGAGTCGTTTCATTTTGATAATCCATCATTACCTCGTCCTCCTCCAGAACCACCGGATGTTTGTCTTGATATGCTTTATAATGATGAATCTTTTGAACCAGGAGAAGGTGAAAATATAGTTGTTTCAAATGTTGAAGAGGACGATTCCTTCACATTTACCATCCGTACATTTCTACCATTTCTCACTTATCCCGAGGTTTCTCCTTTATCTTGCTCCACCGGGAGTGAAGATCTCATTTTTGATCCCGGCATCATCACATTTCATTTCTTAAAGCCGTTGGCCTTTTTATGGAAGTTTCTTTCTTCCATATTTGCTCTCCCCAAGGACGAATAAATTCGGGGATCGAGTCGAGCTTGCGACTCGGTTATAAAAAACAAGCCGCTTCGTGGGAGTTCACCCCATGCTTATCTTTTCTATTTTCTTTCTATTTTCTATTATCTAATGTGTTGTGTTGAGAGAGGCTTGTACTCTTTCCGATTTCTCGATGTTTGTTGCTGTGATTTTTGTAGGATCGAACCAACAAATTCTTTGAAGCCTCTCGTGTCCGGTTGATTTGTCCCGTTCTACTCGAGCTTCTCATCCTTTGTGTGAAATTAGTTTGGGGAGATCCGATATCCTTGCATCATAATCGATTAACGTTTATCTTTGCATACCTAATAAATGGCTTAGATTTTCGTAGGGACCCGACTTTAAACATTGAGGACAATGTTTCATTTTAGTTTGGGGAAGGGAATCTATCGATTTGATGTTGCTTGCTTATTGTTTTGTTCTCACGTACCCATTTTCTCACAAAAAAATATATAAAAAAAATTATATATAAGTGTTAAGACACAAATGTAGGTTTTCCGTTGGTAAGAATAAGAGGTAATTTTTGACCCGATCGTACGTGTAGAGTTCTAGCTTTCTCCTTAACAATTAATGAGTAGTTTGTGCTATGTCTCATGTAGACTTTAAACGTGCTTAGACATGAAAATCATTGTAAATGAAGACTTGTGCTAATCTCAAGTAGATTTTAAATATGCCGAGTTGGATTTTATATAGGCTAAGTATTTGCGAATTTCTTTAGAACAAGAAATGATAGTGTTATTTATAAGTCATGACATTAAACGTAGAATAGTTGGTTTTCTTTCAGCTCATAATTGTTAATTGTGGCTTTTTCTCCCATTGCTTGTTTACTCTATATACTATCTTTAATAATTGAGTTGTATGGTTTTTTGGTTAATAATTAGCTTAATAGATGTATTTTTAGTACCTTTGTGATTAGGCGATGAGTAACACATCAGGAAATACTTTAATTTGGCACATACTATATGTATCACGTTAGTAAAATTTTGCCTTATTCCTTAAAGAGCCTTAGGGTATATGGGATAAGTAGAATTCAATAATAATCCGAGACTGATAAAAGTTTGTTGTATCTTGCCGGCTCACAACCGATGTTACAGCCTTCTAAAAGGTCGAGGAAGTTACCGAAGTCGAAATATGTTTGCTACATCTTGTCGGAGGCGTGGCCGATGTTGTAGCCTTCTAAAGGATGAGGGTAATAATTAATGTTGCTTAATTTTGTCTTATTTGTTACCTTTAAAGGCCTAGGGTATATGGTGCAAATAAGATGGTCATTTATGTCTTAAAGTGCTTAGGGTATATGACATGAATGGTGCTTGCTTAAGTAGCCTACAAAAGCAAAATTTTGGTTGCCTCGTTGTGGACTTTTAATCTGATTCATTTGATCTTTTGAAACTGGGCTAGGATGCTTATTATTGCGTTCTTAAACCGTTACGCTTTATTTTTGGAATTAATAAGTATCGAAACATAGTCTTAAAGAGCTTCGGGTATTGACTTAAGTCAAAATCTTGTGATACAAAAGTGAGGAATTGCGGGAGGAAAAAGTAAGTTACACAATTATATTTATGAGTAGTGTTAGTGTCATGGCTTGTAATTTGACAATGATTCTTATTTTTTAAGCTTAGCATGGGAAAGTGAAAAAAAATCGAGGATGATGAAAGTTATCTTTTAGACACTTAAATGTGCTTTTTTTTGTTCTATATCCTTAAAGTTACCTAATGATGGTTAATGTAAAATTTAAAACAAACGTAACATTTTGTCAACTACAAATAAGTTGTAAGTTAATTATCAAGAAAACTCATTAAAAAAGAGAAAATCTCTTGAAAATAGGAAAAATCGGGTGTTTTATAACTTGTGATCTCTTAACTCTCTCAACAAAAATCTTTGCTACTTTTCAAAGGTTTAGTTTGGGGAATTTTCGAGGTATTTGGTTATAAGGCATGTGATATTGCGTGAGGACACACAATCGTTTAGTTTGGGGAATTTTGATAAGTGTAAAATACACATATCCGTTTGTACCTAAAATAACCCAATTAAACCCAAAACAGACCAAAAATGGCAAAAATATGCTTGTATTTGTGTTTTGTGTATGCAGGTACGGATATATCAAAAATCACAAGAAAAACCGTTTCAAAAAGAGGTAAGCTACGGACGCTGGAGAAACAGAAGAGTGAACAAAAGCCGGAAGCCAAAGCCAGAAAAAGTCAAATCTACAGTCAACTCCAGTCAATCTTGGTCAACAAAAGTCAACAAGACCCAAAATAATCCCTCAACTTTCAGAAAAGTCCATAAATGGTCCCTAAGCCTAATTGGGCCTCACCCGGATCCATAAGCCCATAACCTTAGCCCAATACCCTTTTTATAAACCTCAAGGACCATTTCTGTCAATTATAAAAGTCCACTTATACCTAAAACCTTTATAAACCAAACACAAGGACTCAAATTGCCAACTCCCCAAAGTTCAAACCATTTACCTCTTTCAGTTATAAAAAGAAAAAAAATGGCGCCAAACCCATTTTACTATTTCCATGTTTTCCCATTTCACCAAGCTGAAAATGAGAGGGCAAAATAGAAATTAAGGTCCAAAAGGTCAATTAAGGCTTACATACTAAGGTGGGGTCAAATCGGTTCATATCATTACTCACTTAAGCTCACACTCAAGATGAGGCCACGTCAGAGTTGGGAAAGCACAAGTGAAGCTAAATTTTGCTCTATAATCACTCTCAGAAGAAACACAACATGTCACATCACAGATTGCCACGCTGGCAATCCGTGTGTGCACATATGTGATCCAACGTCTCACAATTAGATCAAATTCATTTATAAAAGGAATTGGAGGGTTGAGCATTAGATGGATTGAAGTGCTAGGCAAAAGGTAGAAACAATTCATGGCATGGCTATAAAAGGAGCCATCTTCTTTCACCACACAAATTGGTAGGTGTTGATTTTGGAGTAGGATTAATTGTGTTTTAATTTTTTAGCTAATTTTAGCTTATGCAAATTTACTTTTTCAAATGTAATTTTTCCTTTTAAAGTATCATGTAATTTTTAGCTTCTAAGCTTAGTAATCACTATTTCAGTTAATGCAATTTAGTTTTTTTTCATAAGTCCTTCTTCATTTCATAAGATTTCAATTTAACTTGTTTATGTTATAAGCTTTCAATAAGCTCATTAGCTCTCGTGAGTCTCTAAGCTCATGACTGAGCTCAATTTGGATTTAAACATACTGCATTAAAATAGTTAATTACCTTTACTATATTTGAATATAAGCTTTGGAAGGGGAGTTAACAAAGGATTACTCCTATGGAATTTATCCTATGCTTATTCATAAAGTTAGGATTTTGGAGGCTGTTTAGAATAGCCTAAGAGCAAGTCATGGCATTGTTTTAGCTAAGCCTTTGGTAAGTTTTCTTTCAATTTCAGTTTGTCCTTAAATATTTAGTTCAATTGCTTATTAGTTTAAGAATTGCTTATTTGCTTATTAGTGCTTATTTGTGTTTCATCTAGTTTATTAATCTAGTTAGTTTATCTATTTTTAGCTTTTAATAGTTATAGATCATTAGATTACATTTCTGTCATAAAAACCAAAAAATATTAGGAATAGCTTTTAATTAGTTTAATATAGCTTAACCTGTACTTATTCATGTTTGTTAGGGTAGTTTTAAGCTCATAGCTATCTGGTCTTTAGGTTTTAATCATTAAAATTCAATTTAGCAGCTTATCATGGATAATAGATTAGTTAAAGGGGTGTTTGGTTTAGGCCAGTTTGACCTTAAATAGTCAATGTTTTTTGATAAAAGTTTTTGATCCATCTCTGATTTAGTCTAAAATAGGTAGGTTAATTGTTTTCTCAAGTTAATTTTCATTTTATTAAAAGTTATGGCTTATTAAGATGCTTTCAGCACCAGGGGAGCTTTTAGCTTAAGTTTAGGAAGCTAATTTTTTATTTAAGTTCTTTGTGCCTTTGTGAGTAGTTGGAAATTGTGTTTTACCACACTCTCTTGAGTGGAGTTAGAACCTAGTAGAACCAACAAGGGAGGCTGCACTTTTGATTCATTGCTTTGTGTCAAGTGTATCAGCAGGAACTAAGGAGTTCCTGCTGTCACTTTTGATTTAGTTTTTAATTAAGCATTCTTAGGGATTAGCTTTTAAGATTTAAGAAATAAATAGTTTAGATATAACTTAATATAGATTAGGTCTTAGTTTTCATTTTATTGCTTATTTTCTTAGCCTAATCAGCTGTTAATGACCATCTGCATCAGCAGTACCTAAGTTAGTAGTACTATGACTTTAGGTTTTATAATTGGCTTAATATTGATAGGATTTAGGATATTAATTTTTAGCTTAAATTTAGTAGACATTAGTTTAGCATAATTTCATTACTCATTTTATTTTTTCAGCTTAATATCTAGCTTTATTTTGCTTTTAAAAAGTACTTAAAATCTTGGAATGCCAAAAAAACAGCAGTTTGCCAACGTTACGTTCTTAGATTGTGAAATTAAGCTTAAGGTTCTAGTTTTTATTGCTTATATAGATAGTTAATAAGTAGTTTAATTAGTTCTCAGAAGCTTAGAACCTAGTTTTGCTTTTTGTGCCTTTTAGCTTATTTGGATTTTGTGCTTATTTCTTTGTTTTCTGAGTTTGCAAGATTGTTTTTCATTTTCAGCTATCAAATATAGTTTCTAGCTCTCTTTTCTCTTCTTAATTAGCTTAAGCAACATATAAGCTCTTTAGAACATCTTTCCTTTTTCATAATAAGCTTAATTTGAGCTTGATAGAGCTGTTTAAGTAAAAGTGAGTCCAAACACCCACTTTCTGAGGGCAGAAGCTTCTCAAGCTTTTTGTGAGCTTATTAGTGCTTTTCAGACATAAGTGCTTTTGTAAAAGTTATTCTCCCTACTTTGTTCTACAACTTTGCTCTTTCAAGTTTTAGTGATAAGCATAGTGTGAATACGGTTAGGCCTTTCAGGGGCTGTTTTTGTAACTTTCTAGTTTTCTCTTTTGTCACTGTTAGTCCCTCTAGTTTTTCCTGTTAGTCCTAGTTAGATTCAATTTCTTTTATTTTCTTTTTAATTAAATAAATTAGGTTAAAGTTTTTAATAAGTTCAATTAAAGTTTTATAAAAAGATAAAAATTAGGGCTTTTATTTTTATAAAATTTCTGCATATTTTCTTTATCTAGTGTAATTTCTATAAAATTTGTAGCATTTTATTTTTAATAGTTTTATTATTTTTTATAGTTTTTTTTAATTAGTTTAAATTTTAGAAAAATCAAATCTTTTAATCTAAAAAGCCAAAAAATATTTTTCTTTTTCCAAAAATTTTCTTTTGTCTTATTTTAGGTTTAGAAAATTAGTTTGCAATTTTAGGGTTTAATTTTAGTGCATTTGCTTAATTGTCGCGTTTTATTTGTTTTTCGTTAATTGTTTTTATGTTTAATAGTTTTAATTTTCCAATTTTATTGTTATTAGTAGTTATAGATATAAAGATCAATCTTTGCTTTCATTCATAAATGCTTGATCACGGATGTTTCCGATTTTCAATTCACACTTCGTTGGGAAAACGACCCGGGAGGTTTTGAGATATCACTTTGGTCAAAAGTGAATTTCTTAACCCGACGAAAAAAAAATACTTATCTATACTATTATTGATTACCTATCCTTATTATTACGTATATTATATATATATATTATATATACTTTATACGTGTTGATTTGGAGTGGATCAAGAGGCAACCCATCTTTTATTTAATGCATTTTAGGAGTGTCATGTGTTTTTATATTTTTTATTTGTTCTTATATGTTTGAATGCTATGTTATCATGCTATGTTTTGTCTTTTTCTTCGTCTTAATTACATACAAATGTATTTTTCATAAAACAAGTGTATGGAAGAATTTTAGTTAATAAGAACCACATCAAACATGTAAAACAGATAATTTAGATTAATTCACATTTTATGTTTGTTTGTTTGTTTTCTTTGAGTCATGTAATTATACTAACGGTTTACGTGGCTTATGCAATAATTTTTCCAGAAATAATTAATAGGATATTTTCAGATTTTTTTTCTAGAAAACGAAAACGTCAAACTGCAAAAAGACAAAACTGCATTTTTCAAATTTTTTAAAATTATTTTTTATAGAATTTCTAGAATTTTTAATTTTTCAAATTTTTACGGAAAGCCACTCTAACATTAGTTCAAGTATCCTATCTTTATTCGCTTCCGTAGAAAGTTGGTTTTCGTTAATAATGCAATTTTGTATATTATCTCTCGTCGATTTTATGCGGGTGTAGTTTTTTGTCATAGACTTTCAGGTTATATTGGATGAGAAGAGTTCGTGAGCTCTTAAGATTTCCATTTGGACGATTCTTGGATGACGATTTATCAGGTTTATCATGCTTCTTCATATTAAGCAAACCAGTAGAGTATTAGTTTCTTTTCCCTTTCATTTATTTTTCCTTTCTCGTTTTACGGGTGCTTTTGGAACATTGGGACAATGTTCACTTTAAGCCTTAAAAACTATTCATTAATTTTTATTTGCTTTGTCCTTAAAAAGAAGTGTAATATACTGAAACATAGTTTAGAATGGTAATTTTTGCCTAACTTTAATTTTTTTTATAGTACTTACCGGTGACACTGTAGTTTTAAGAGCGTCTTATGGATAGGATTTGTATGACTAGCACAAAAAGCCTACCACTATAAAATTTACCCTCAAATTATAAGGAGAGCCTATATAGCATTCATTTTTAAATGCTTGAGTGTACTGATAGTATATTAGATTCTAGATAAACGTAGGTGCGGGAATAACCAAGCTGGAACCGAATTAGGGAATACTTCACATTGTACTAATAAAGGAGTGACAACGCGATTGATTAGGTACATAAACTAGGCAGTAGTGGATGATTAAGTGAGCACGTTTGTTTACCTATGCGAGTTCCCAACAATTTTACATTTCTTGCATAATTCGAAGTAGTTTAATTAAGCTAAAACCACCTCTCTTAAATATGGATTTACTTGCTTTCTAAAAACCGTAAAAACACCAAAACAATCTTCCCCCAACCTTTAGAGCTTAGTGACATAGTTTTTGAGATTACTTCACTATTCCCCGAGCTCAGCAAGTAATTCACACATTATTTTTACCAATCTTTTGTTTGTTTAGAAAGTGTTTAATTCTAACAATTATCTTATATGTGACTTTTGATACATGCTGTGGAATTCATGAAGAAAGCTGTTTGAAGACATGCATTATGAACCGAGGGGAAGCTAACTCAGTTTTTACAAATTACATTGTATCGCCTGCAAGTAATGGAAAGATTCAAGCTGGAGCTTTTGTATTTGTACTTGTAGGATACATTGTAAGTAATTCCATATGCCGCCACATTGGGGGAATATTGTTAGAAACGATAAATGTGGTGACATTATGGAAATTACATTAGTTTCTATATAACCCAAAAGACAAGGACTTGAATTGTAATTAGGCTAAAATTGGCATGTGTAAGGGCTATATAAACCCATCTAAGCTTGCTTAGATGGGTGAACCTCTCATTTGTAATATTTACTAATCATTCAATAATAAATCACGTTCTTTCTCTAAAATGGCTTATTCATACTTTGAGTTACCCCGACCTCCTGAGATCGTGAATCAAGATTCCTCACAAGGGGGGGGGGGTTACAGTTATTTGCTTTTAAATTTTACTTCTAAAATTATTAGATCGAGTATAAGTTCAAATCAATCACAATATTGAAGCCAATCAATGAACTATCAAACTCGTAATATCTATACGAAATATAAATGAGAAACACAAAGAAAATAAAGAGATAAGAGAAAGACCGATCAAACCAAGACACCAAGATTTATAGTGGTTCGGCTATGAATCTCTTCTTCGCCCTACTCTACTCCCCGAGTATCCGACTCAAAATTTCACTATGTCAACAAGCTCCCTTCAGGCGGAGAAAACCGTTTACACGTCGCTTACGTTATTTTCCGACACTAAGCTAAATGTCGAGTCCTAATCTTAGCTAGAACCAATCTACCACTTCACAAGCACTGCACAATCACAAGATCTACACTATCAGATTTACACACTATTCGACTTACACAATCACACAAGATAATCAAAATAGAGTTTTGAACCTTAGAAGAAGAGAGGAGAAATAACTAGTCTATAACACTTCATTTCTTGGGGAATACGAGTGTTCTTCTCTTGCACTTAATAGAAGAAGGAAGAAGATAGAAGATGAGATTCGATCACTTGAAATAAGATTAAACTATATTAGTGATCAAAATATTTACTGAGAGAAAGAAGGTTTTTAGAGAGAGAAAGGTGACTGAAAAAATCATGCTAAAAGGTCTGTTTTTCTGCTGAGAATAGTGCAGTATTTATAGCCAGGAAAATCCAACGGTCAGCTAGTGGTGGTCCCGGCGGTCCCAGATATATCTGGGGACCGCCTAGCCACTTAGGGGGCCGCTCCTAGACTAAAGCTTTGATTTTTGTCCTTTTGTGGGGAAGGTTTATCCTGGTGAGTTATATTCAGTTTTGGAGGGAAAATCTGAATTCAACTTTATGTTTTTAAATAAAACATTATTTTTATTTAACAAAACTATTTTGTATAATTTTGTAAAAATATAGTTTTGTAGAAATATGATGGATTAAAAAGAAAAATTATTTTCTTGATCACTAATTAAGTTTAATGATTTGTTTATCCATACCTTAAGTGATTTATGTCGAAATGGAAGTTTACGATTAATAACTTGTAAACGTTTATTTTTATCGTGAATATTTTTACATTTTGTTATCTTCAAAATGCAGAGGAGTTGAAAAATATAAATAACGTTTTAAGCATTATTTGTATTAACAATCTCCCCCTTTTTGATGATGACAAAATATAAACTCATTTTGTATAAAAATAAAAATTTCAAGTTATTAATGAGTTTTAATCTATTTCTCTCCCTTTTTGTTGAATCCAAAAAGGTCAATCGTTGAGATGTAGAGAGAAAGAATTCAACGATGCCAAGACTCCCCCTTGATATATACTCCCCCTCATTTGGGGCACCAAGGGATCGATCTTACGATATTTTGCTACAAAACCAAGTTAGAAGTACAAGTGCAAGAAAATATTTCTAACGAGTAGCAATGATTACGAAAAATATATATGCATGGTTAATAATGGAGATAAAGAAGAAAATAGCCATGTAAAATGTAATGCATTCATATCACCCATAATAATAATAGAAATTCATTCATAGATAGTAATTTCATACAATACGGCATAAATCACTAATAATACCAAGAAATGACGAAACAAATTCATACTTAAATAGTATGAATAATACAAGAGAAATTAACTACGCATGTCATAAAGTGACTTTTAATCCTAAAGCTAGACTAGTTGATTCTTGATGTCTAGGAGATGCATTAACTAAGGATGGGCGGTCTTTAATGTAGAGGTGACAAAGGAAGGTTGGTGAGCATTGTTTGGTGGAGCATGACTTTGAGTGAGCAGGGACTCAAGTCGATGGATGTCATCTCTTAATTTGTGAAAGATAGTTTGGGTGTGCATGCAACAATGACAAAATCCAGAATGAAATGTGACTTAGTCATTTGTGGCGGGGTGAATTATGGTAATTGATGGTGAAGTTGGTGATGGAGGAGTTTGTGTAGACGCATTTGCTACACGTTGTAGTTTGGTTTCAATGATGTTGGATAAGTGATGAAGTTGGTTTAGTTCGTTCACAATTTGCTCCCTAGTTTGATTTTGTGATTGAGTGGTTTGAGACGAGGGATTAGAAATGTTAGGAGATTGTGGTGGCGAAATGATGGGAGAGAGAGAGAGGAGCTGAATAGGGTAGAAGGGTGGTGTGTCTCCAAGTGTCTATTATAGACTTTCGGTGTCTTTTTCCATAGTTTTGAGAAGGATGAGAAGAAGACATGATAAGTGAAGGGAGGTTGAAGGGAGAAAGATAGGATGCATGTAAATGAGGATGATGATTAATGTATATAGGAAAGATTAGGAAAGGCATGGGGTTAAGAGATATAGATTCCAAGAAATGTTTGGCTAAATAGAGAGGATTCAACAAGGTCTAGTGTAGGAATGGTCAAAGATACAGAAAAAGAGAGAACATTAAAAAGTTTCATGACCTAGCTGTCGGCGGTCCTGTAAATAGTTGGCGGTCCCAGATATATTGGGGGGCCGCCACATGTATTTGGGGGCCGTTTTCTGAGGTTAGGAAATTTTCCTAGATTTCTCTGTTTTTTTGTTTTGTACAGAAAGAAGAAGACTAGTGAGGGTTGTGTTTCAACATCTCCTATTTTCCAAGAATCAACTAATTTATTCAAGTATCAAATAAGATAGATAATCTATCCTAATTCAATCATGCAATTAAAATAATACACGTTTAGAAGAAGAGACATAATATATAGTTAAGAGAAGTCATACACGTACTAGAATATGTCATAATAATATCTAGTTCAGTTCTACAAACAAAGTTGTCCTAACCGTGTTATGGTTGGTTCTTGTTTATCATCTAATTTACTTATGATGATTGTGATGGGCACACTGAACATCTTCAGTAAATTCCTCATTTAAGAAATTTGATAGAGGATCCATTTATGTTGGATGAGAGATGTATTTATGATCATTTAGGGAGTACCTGGTTAGTTAGTCGAGAAATTTTGAGAGTAAAAGACCGTATAGAAGGATGCCATTAGGGCGTTGTTTGAAATCATTTATTCGATTTATGATGAAGTGAGAAAGATTGAATGTTGTGGAGGAAGTAACGCAAAAGAGCATATATGCTTCACAAGCCGACAAGAGATCTTTGTCAATATCAACGACACATATGATATTCTCACGAATGAAAAGATGTGCGGCTTTGAGATAAGGACATACATCTTCAACGAAGAGATTGTATAGATCCTCAAGAGCGAACTTAAACTCGTTTAGGCTTTTCTTAGTTACGTTGTATATGATTGAGGTGGGATGAGTTAATTTGGTATAGAGGGGATCATTTGTTGGAGTATTTTTGTGATTGTTAATGGATTTTAGAGACCATTCATTGTTGTATAAACAATGTCCTTCAAAAGAAATATCAAGTAGTGTTCTAAAATCTCAAAATGATGCACCCACACGTTTGCCATTTATTTTAAATAATATGATACAAAGATTATCTACTAGAGTGAGTTCAAATGTTTGGTAAAATTCTATTATAAATTTTGGATATAGGTTTCCTTTTAAGTGAAGAAGAGTTTGAAATCCAACTTTGAGTAGGCTCTTTTCTAAGATTCTTTTGGAATCAAGTGTTGTGTTGACAAATCTTCCTTCATGGATAGGTCGACAAGGTAATCTTAGATATGGTGAATTTTTGGAAGAGTTAATGTGATTATATAGATATGGTTCGTTTGGAGTTAGAAAGATGTGAATTTTTGTGCATTCGAGTTCTTCTTGCGACATTCTTTTCACCTAATCACAATAATATGAAAATTTTAGTGTATGCTTGTCTCAGTTTTCAAATACTTTTAGAAAAATCCCTAGTGTGTGCCTATACACAACAAATGTGGAGTTGCGGCTGTAGGTCCAAAGTCTTGGATCTGTTTAGCCTTTTGTAGGACAATAGCTAACTTGAATAAATCCAAATCAACTATATGAGAGACAATGACTATGAATACTATGTGCTAATGCGGAATCTTAACACAAGTACTAAGAAGAACACAATGTAAAACTTTGCTATTTGCTATTAATTTCTATTAGAATACTATTTCAATCTCATACTAAACATTGTGCCGTAGGGTTCCTTTTATACACCAAGGAAACCCTAATGGGCTTTACAAACGTGTGAAAGGATAATGCATATCCTTTCCTAAGATATCTCCTAAGATATCTCTAAGATAACTATTATAACTATTCTGTTACATAAACAGACTTAACTAGACAAGGCCAGTACTAACTATAGTACTGCCAGACTTAACTTAGTACTGGCAGACTTAACTATGTCTACCAGACTTAACTCTATAACTACCAGACTTAAGTCTGTTTACAATAATTCCTAACAATCCTCCCCTAACTTGAACTTCACTTGTGATCTTCAAGTTTCTTTGAGTGTCTTCATTATAAGCTTCTTGAGGATGTTGTGAACAACATTTTTGGAATTATCCTTGAACTGCAACCCTTTGAATTGATCACTACCTGATCTGCACTTCACAGCGACAAGTTATATCTCTTCAGCAACACTTGAATAAGCAGCAACATTGACTATATGTACATCAAATCATAAAGTTGCAGTCTATTCTCATCACTTCCAGGTGTGTTAACTCCTGTGAGAGGTAAATCATTGAAAATTTAATGGATTTGGTATCTCTTTACCAGTTAGCCATTAACTCTGAAGTAGCCAATGTTTGGTTTATAAACCATGATACATTGATAACCATTTCAACTCTTAGTACATGAAACATGGTGAGTTGAAATACCATATGATTTTTAGCAAATCATCAGCTATCAACGGGTTTGATAAAGCCTTTACCAAGTAACCTATTACTCTTGGGCTAGCTAATCCTTTGGTGGAATCATGACATCACTCTGGTGGACTAGTAACCAGTTCAACTTTTGGAACTTAAATCATTGGTAAGTTAAGTACCATCCAGTTTTTGGTAAACTGTCAACCATATAAATGGATTTTCTACAGCCTTACCACAATCCATAACCTTGTGGGCTAGCCAACTCTTTACAAACATAGATATGGTAAGTTGATAACCATACAATTTTTGGTAAATTGTCAGCCATAAACCTATTTGAGAAGTCTTTACCAAGAGTCGTTTGCTCCTAGACTAGCCAGTCCTTATGTCTGTTAGACATGGTGGACTGATAACCATTTGTTGTGTTAGTGCATAGCACCTCCACCAAGTGTTATCTCTTCTCAACTCCATTTTACATAAACAACTCTCTATCTATATACCACAGCTCTGAAAATTCTTTCAAACACTTACAAATTTATTGCTGCTGAGCTTGTTTATCAATTAACTTCAAGAGTTGATAGCAGACCTCATCTTTTCTATCTCCTAAAAGCTTCTTTTTAAGCATAGCTTTGCAAACTCTAGGTGGTAGTGGATACTTAACCTCAGTCAGCATATAGATGTGTGCAGCCTCCAAAGTTAAACAATGAACATCACAACTATGAAAATATCTCCAACTGAGTATCTTTTGTTGATGTGGCAACTTCCAAATAGCATCCTCTTTAGAGGGTGGATCAAACGTAGTCTTTAGATCCCCCTATAAAACTCTTTTATATTCTTCTTCAGGCCTGTTATCTCCATGCTTCAATATCATCAGCCTATACAACTCCTTGACATCATCTCTTGTTAAATCATTCAATAAGCCTGGAAAGTTCACATATACCACATCCGTGTTATCTTCCCTGATGATCTGATAAACACCTCTTTTTCCAGTCTTGATAATCTGCCATTTAACAATTTTTGCAGGTGCTTGTCCTTGTGGAATTGAACTCATTATAAACTCTTCTGAAGATGGTTCATCCACTCTTTCCTCCATGTAGGCTTCAACATCCTCCTCAGTGCCAGACTTTGTAGATTCAGGATTCTTCTGTAATCCTTTCCTTGCCAAAGATTTTCTTTTAGTATATCTTAAAACTGGCTTTTTAATCTCAAATTCCTTTTCTTTCTTCACTGACTCTTTATCCTTCTCTTTAGGAACAGAAACATCCTCCCTTGTGTCAGACTTTAGCTTCTTGGAAGATTTTGTTTGAAGCTCTACACCAGTTCTTTTTCTACTCTCTTTCTTTGTATCCATAGGCACAAACTTTTCTATGCTTCTCATCAAATACTCAAATTTATCTTTAAGTTATTTATCTGTAAGCTTCTTTATCTGAGCTAATTTCCATCCACCTGATTCTTTAAATAAGTGGCCATATACTGTCTTTGCTGAGTTTGAGTCATTGGTTTATCTCTTTGAGCTTTTGCCTTTTGCTCTGCAATAAGTTTTCCTCTCTGACTTATCAAACCTACCATTCTCTGAGCATAATCAACCTCAGATACATCTTCTCCTGCAATCTCTTTGACCAGATTTGTATTTGCTTCTAATTTAGCCCGAATTGTGTCCCAATCTTCTTCTGTATAAAACTGAGCAGCCTCTTGCACTTGAGCCATTCTTTTCTTTTGAGCTTCAGACAACTTTAACTCCTCTTGCAATCTTTTTGCAGCCAATTCATCCTGTCTTTTTAGTTCTTCTCTCCTTGCATTTTTAGCCTCCTCCTCAGCTTGTATTCTAGCTATTTCTGCCAAACTAGCCTGCTCTTCTCTGAGTTGTTTCTTTGTTCTTTTGGTCCGAGGAGTCTCTTCAAGTACTGCCTTTCCTTCTATTTGACTAGCACTAACATGTTCACCACCAGAACTAACTTTTTCACTAGCAGACTTAATATTTGTAAAACCAATACTAACATCTTCGAAACCAGTACTAACATCTTCAGCATCCAGTCTCCTCCTTACTCCAGTCTTAACATTTCTCCTCTTGGTCTTGATTTGACTAAGGGCTTCAGCTAGAGTTTCAGCTGCTTCTAAACCTTGAGGACTAATATATGTTTCTCCTGAAGATTTGCCTTGTTTGGGAGTCTCAAAAACTTCTAATTCATCTTTTTGTAAATTCCTCCCCTGTTTGGAAGAATTTTCAGCAGCCTCATCTTCTGAATCAGTGAGAACCACTCGTCTGCTCTTGACAAAATGATACAAAAGCATTAATGCTCTGATACCATTTGTAGGTCCAAAGTCTTGGATCTGTTTAGCCTTTTGTAGGACAATAACTAACTTGAATAAATCCAAATCAACTATATGAGAGATACTGACTATGAATACTATGTGCTAATGCAGAATCTTAACATAAGCACTAAGAAGAACACAATGTAAAACTTTGCTATTTGCTATTAATTTCTATTAGAATACTATTTCAATCTTCTCCTAAACATTGTGTCATAGGGTTCCTTTTATACACCAAGGAAAGGATTACAAACGCGTGAAAGGATAATGCATATCCTTTCCTAAGATATCTCCGAAGATATCTCTAAGATAACTATTATCACTATTATGTTACATAAACAAACTTAACTAGACAAGGTCAGTACTAACTATAGCACTGCCAGACTTAACTTAGTACTGGCAGACTTAACTATGTCTACCAGACTTAACTCTATAACTACCAGACTTAAGTCTGTTTACAATAATTCCTAACATACACGTTTGCTGAAAAAAATTATTTTATTAAGAAGGTTACCAACCCGATCTGACACACGGCGGTTAGCTAAGGTGTGCGAGTTGCTCAAAGGCGAGTTGATACAAAGCAGCGGTTTTTTGCTTTACCAGCCCGGTTTTGGAACTGGTGGCGAGTGTGGCTCAATAGGCCGAGATGTACTAAGCACGTTTGCCTTCCCAGCAGGTTTGACAGGTGTCGAGTTGCTCAAGAAGGAGTTGCATTATACTAAGCAGTCTGAATTGCTTTACCGATCGGTTTGAACAGGTTATCAGCTGGTTGAATAATTTTAATAGCAAGATACTTGAGGAAACTCTGGGCAGTTTTGAAAACTCAACGGCAGTTTTGATACAATATATTTTACAAATGATTATGAACTTCGTAAAAGACAGGAACAGAAGACTTAAATGTAGAACCCTCAAACCTTATTAGATAATTGTAGATAGATGTAATGCTAGGCATAAATAATAAAGATTCTTCGCGGCAGGTTTGCTTGGCAGCAGTTGTGTTCGCGAGTTGCCCAAAATCCCACCACGAGTATTGCCTTATTTCTTTGCAGCGATTGGTAGCCCCTCTGGCGGCGAGTCGAGCTAACTGTCTTCGAAATATGTAAATAATTACAAACTCGGGATTTTAAAATCACTAAAACAAAAATAACGAATACGTTAACCATCCACCACTTTTAACTTACACTCACTAATCATGGATCGATCAAAACATATCATATCATAATAATAACAAGATGTCTAGTATGCAAGAAGACATCTATGTGTCCGTTCTGATACAGACACCACGACCAATGCTTGATAGTACATCTACTTGAGATGCTTGGCAACATACGTATACGTTCTGTACTGTCGTAGGAAATGATAATGTAGAGAATATATGAAGTCCATCAAAGAAGGACCATGTTCATATGGGAACGTTTCTCAGATGTTATTGCTGTAAGAACTGAGGGTGCAGTTCAAACAAGTCCATACGTGCAAGTAGTCCTTAACGACCGTTCAGCTGAAAAAATGAAAGGTATCAAAGCTGACACTCGTGCAAACCACATATCCTACATCAAGGTAGTACAAAAGGACATCTACTCCACTCATCAATCACTATAACTGACGCCAAAGACATTTGGGAAAACGTGAAGATGATTCTGGAAGGTTCTGAGTTAACAAAGGATGACAGGGAATCTCAGTTATACGATGAATTTGAACACTTCTGTCAAAACAAAGGAGAAACCATTCAAGGATACTACGTTAGGTTTACGAAGCTCATTAATGACATGAGAAACATCAAGATGACCATGCCCAGGATGCAGCTTAACTCAAAGTTTGTGAACAACATGTTACCTGAGTGGAGTAGATTCATAACTGAAGTCAAACTTAACAGAGGTTTGAAAGAGTCAAACTTTGATCAGCTATATGCTTACTTGAAGCAACATGAGGTGCATGCTAATGAGAACAGAATTATGATGGAAAGGTTCATTCAACCAAATAATGATCCTTTGGCACTAGTGTCGGACGCCTCAGTTCAGCAGTATCCAACACAATCATCCAAGTCTCCTCAACCCTCAAAAGAACCATCTCCTGCTGACAACTTTCAACTGGACTCAGGAAGTTCTTCAACAGAAAACTTGATTGAAAGTTTATCCAACACACTTGCCCTCCTCACTCAATCGTACAAATCACATCTTCCTCAAACTAACAATCAACTTAGAGCTTCGTCTAATGCAAGGAACAAAGCTATGGTTCAAGACGGGAAAGTTGTGGTTCAAGATGTCCGTGGAAGATACAATGCGACTAATCAAGGAAGACCATTTCAGAGAAATAATGCAAGAGGAAATGGTGTAGCGGGAAATGTAGGAGGTCAGAACAGAGGAGGCATGATTAATCCTGGTCAAGCGAAACCTATCAAGTGCTACAACTGTAACGGACTAGGGCACATAGCACGTGAATGTCCAAGGCCAAAGCGACTTCAAGATTCAGACTACTTCAAGGACAAGATGCTACTAATGCAAGCCCAGGAGAGTGGAGCAGTACTGGATGAAGAACAGTCGTTGTTTCTTGCAGGGGAACAGGTTACCAACGTTGATGATGATGTGGATGATACACACGAGAATGATTTGGCACTCAATGTGGACCATGTCTT
This sequence comes from Tanacetum coccineum, assembly GCA_026074375.1. Lineage (NCBI taxonomy): Eukaryota > Viridiplantae > Streptophyta > Magnoliopsida > Asterales > Asteraceae > Tanacetum > Tanacetum coccineum. The sequence continues at coordinate 51,426 of BQNB010033415.1, forward strand.
TGAAGCTGATGAATGTGATGCATTCGACTCTGATGTTGATGAGGGTCCCACTTCACAGACCATGTTCATGGCAAATCTCACATCTGAAGATCCAATCTACGATGAAGCCGGGCCATCATATGACTCGAATAATCCATGTGAGGTACAAGATCATGATACCTTTGTAGATCATATGGATGAGTATCATGAAGTACACGAGATGCAAAACGATGTACAACACAACTACGTTGTTGACTCTGATGCTGACTATACGAGTGATAGTAATATTATTCCGTATGATCAGTATGTGGAAGACAACGAAGATCATGTTGTACAATGTAATGTATCTTCTGTACGAAATGATGCACTAATGTCTATTCTCGATGAAATGCATGAACAGGGTGTACAAAGTAGATTAGCAAATAAGCCAGACAGAGTAGTGAATGACTCAGTGACCTCTGAACTTACAAGATATAAGGAACTGGTTGGGGAATATGAAAAATGGGCAAAGTTTGAATTAACTGATAGAGAACAAAAAATTGATGAACAAATGAGAATAATCATCTCGGACCGAAACAGAAAAGAAACTTCTTTAAAATCAGAACTTCATTCAGCACAAATACTACTTAGTTCTACCGTTGACCATTATAAGTCAAAGACAGAAGAAGTAACATTTTTGAAAAAGGATTTTAAACATAAAGAAATTAAAAGATAAGATTGAAGATAGATTATACAAACAGGATCAGTCTGTTCAAACAGTTCACATGTTGTGTAAACTAAAATCATTTTATAATGAAATACACAAGGTAGCAATAGGCTACAAAAATCCCTTATGTCTCGCTCGTGCAAAGCAAGCTCAGTCTGTTCTGTATAGTGGTCATGCACTTGTCACTATACCAATCATACACCCACTGTCATACATGACTCAGAGGATACGCGTGAG